>CAJGYO010000523.1:0-127357 GCA_904845875.1 Miscanthus lutarioriparius | reverse complement strand
GTCTTGCGTGTCGAGGTTACGTGACCTGGGGTAGAGGTCAGTGGTCTCGTCGACCTTTATGCTCATGCTTGCCTTTGGGAGGGTCTCGATTTCTACGACCTGTTGTGAGCATGCGCTATTGGCCCATGACCTCCAGGTAACCTTACCGCCTGGCTTCGAGGTCTCGGTACTCCCGGGGCCTATTCTCGTGGGAGCTTTCCTACCGTTTGAACCACCTCTAACCGTGTTTACATGTTGCTTTTAGCCCTTTTACTGCAGGCTGAGTTTGAGTAAGGAGAAGGAAGAATTTTGAAGAGAATCGTGACCTTCATAGGATGGTATTGCCATCTGCGTTGAGGATTGATAAACTCGAGCTTAGGGATGAGTTGGTCGAGATCCGGACCTTGACCTAATTATGGGATCATAGGTGTCCACATTCCTTTTCCCGATGCCTTTTTGACCCAAAGGGGTCGTGATGCCTTATTACGGGTAAGTTTGGTTTCATTACGTGGGGAGAGGCATGTCCTGCGTAACCACGTGGTCGGGCCAGTGCGCCTGCGTCGAAGTCGATGGAGTAATTCGAGCGGGACCGATATCCTTCCCAATTGATGTAGAGTTCGGTTGCCTGCCTCGTCAGAGACGTCCCATAAATCATTGGTCATCAAACGTCACGGTCCTCGACCACCTCCTGACGGTGAAGGGCAAGATGCCTTCCCCGAGAGGGGTCAACCCGATCGACTTTTGAAGCGGATTTAGACTTTAACATAGAGAGAGACGGTCCACGTGGTTCCGCACCACCGATTAGAGCGCGAGGGGTTCATCTCACCACCGCCCTTATCCCTTTGTGGCCTCGATCCCTTTTAAGGACCGGCCCAGAGTGGAAACGGTTGGTCGCCTTTTGCACGTGGGGGCTCGGGGCTTTAGGCCTCCTGGTCATGGCGTGACTTATCAATCTCCACTCATGTGTGATCGCATAACGCACCTTGCGGCCAAGATGATGAGGGATGGATTACTGGCGTGAATCTTGGGGTGTCGACCTCCACGAATTCTCTACGACTTAATGGCGTTCGTGTGTGCATTATAACATGTCGACTCGCTTCTCGAGGGCTAGTGGGACGATACTAGGGGCGAACTCCGTGTGGGCGTGGTTCGGCTTCCCCGATCGCCGCCACAAATAGCCCCGCCTATCCGAGCCCATCCATTACCTCATTCTCACCTTCTATCATCGCTCACGCAATTTGAAGGAGAAATGTAAGGAAAGGGGTCGGAATTCGAGGGTTACCTCCGGATCGTGCGTCGCTGCCATTGCCATCTGCTGTTGATCTCCCCAGAGGGTCTAGCCTTAGGTCTCGGACCTAGGATGCAAGGAGGAGTTAGGTCGTGGCAGCCTTGACCTCTTATGGGGTCATGGGGACCCAACTCCATTTTTTCCCTAGTGTCCTTGCCAACCTAGAGAGGTCGTGTTGCTGCTTACAGGCGGGTTTGGTTTTGCCCACGCTGGGGAGAGGCATGTCCACCAAATTCACACGGTCGGGCGGTGAGCCTCAAGTGGTCAATGGGTAATTTGAGTAGGACCCAATATGCTCCCCAATCGACGTGGAGTTTGCCTCGTTAGGCTCGTAGAGAGGCGCCCCATAAATCATTGGCCATCAAACCCATTTCGGTCCCTAGCCGCATCCATAGCGGTCAAAGGGCAGGTTGCCTCCCCCTAGAGGGGTCAACAACTCACGCGACTTCAAGCAGATGACTCGAACATCGGAAGAGGTGGTCGTGGAGTCTCCGCACCACCGATTAGAGCCATAGGAGCCCACCTCATCCTGCCCCTACCCCTTTGTGGCCTAGAGCCCTTCTAAGGTCCAGCTAGGGAAAAGTATCCCTAAGAGTGCCGTATGTTGTCGCAAGTGTGGCGAGTCAAGCCCACCTGTGGACCTAGGGGTTTGTTGCTTCCCGATCCACCATTGACTTAACGGTGCCTGCTTGCTCGTGAAGTAGATGTTCCGCATAGAATTTAGGGAAATGGAAAAGGTGCAGCGAGTCTTACGTGCGTTTTGCCTATTGCTCCCTTCGTCCCTTGTCCTTCGTCTTGTCCCGCTAGAACCCTTGCTATCTATGATCTTTCGTAAAAGGTTAGTTCGTTGGTTTTCGTCCCACGCTGTGAGAGGCATGTCCATTGTAACCACGCTGATCGAGCGGTGCGCCTCCTTGAGGTCGATGGGTAATTCGGCGGGACCCATATCCTCCCCAATCGACATGGAGTTCTACTGTGCCTCATTGAGAGACATCCATAAATCGTCACCGTCAAACCCATCAGGTCCTGACCGCCTCCGAGTGGTCGGAGGGCAGATGCCTCCCAGGAGGGGGGTCAACTCAGGTGACTTCTTAAGTGACGACTCAAATACACGGAGAGAGATGGTCGTGTGGCTCTACACCACCAATTAGAGCCATAGGGGCCAATCTCCTCACTGCCTCATCCCTTTTGTGGCCTCGAGGCCCTTCTAAGGGCCAGCCCAAGAGAGGTTTTCCTAAGCACAACGTGGGGTCATGGTTGCGGTGGGTTGCTCTACGCATGATGTTGGAGGGTTGTTGGCCTCCCCGGTCATGTCATGGCATAATGGCGCCCACTCACGAGCGGTCTTGCGCCGCAAAACATGGGTGCATAAATCGAAATGGTATGGCAATAGTGGGGAAGCGCTGAAGCTCACTTGATTCGCTAAGGCGCTACGTGGGCAACCATCTCTCCGCTTTCCCTTCGATCGCTTCACCTGCTGGCGGGGGAGGCATTTGTTTTGAGTCGCCTACTCTGCCACTTCCTTGTTCTTGCTCTTATGCACTCGTAGTCCCTTCTTTTGTTAGCCGGAATTTATCATGCAGCGTACCCACGGAGGAGGAGTCACCGGGAGGCGGTGGGCGCGCCATTGCGTCTTTCGAGCTTACTGCGCAAGCAAGGGTAAGTATTCGTGTGATGTTTTAGTTTGAGGTTTGACCTATATTGATCGTGCACATTCCTGTGGCTGCCTCCCCCACGTCATGTCTGGAGGGGCGCCAGCCGCCGCTTCGTCTTGTGACCCTACCTATAAGGGGGGGTCGATCTCATTGTACTCGGCGTCCGCTCTTCCTCGGATGATCGGTTGTGAGTCCCACGAGCTTGTCCGTGGGGTGGATGAGGCTCCTTGATGCTACTCTAATGCCACTCATGAGGTGAATCAATCGGCGTGTTTCCTTGACACCGTTAGGGTGTCCCTCGAGGCCCTCGGAGAGGGAGACCACCACGCACGCGATGGGTCGGCCATGCCCAGTGCCGCCTTTGTGGGTAAGGATGCTTCTTCATCTTATCATCTTGTTTGTTGTTTGTCGCTCTGATCTTCTTATCTTCTTGTTGCGGCGTTGGAGCAACAAGTGGCGGCCTCGCCATGAGACAAAAGATGGCGCCTCCGGAAGGTTCTTCATTTGGAGGACCGCGGGCACGTGGTGGTGGCCAGAGATTGGAGAGTCATCACACCCTTGTCGCCATGCGGGTCACAGACCGCCGCGAAGACTTCTCGCTGGTGGAGCTTGGGTTCCTAGACCACACCGGCGGTAGTGAATGGGCGAGTTGGTCGGTGACTTTCTTTGCTGCCACATCGATGGTCATGGCCATGTTAATCGATCTTTCTTCTTTGTTGCGAGAGCTTGGCAAAGATTTCAATGGAGAAGTCATGGTTCTTGTGCCCGGCCTATCAAGCATAGGAGGAGGGTGTAGCCGGACTGTGGATGCCTAGATGTGGTGGAGGCCAAAGCAACGCTTGCACGAGAGCTAGAGGATTCCCATGGGATGAAGGAATTGCTTCGTCCGGGAGGCATGGGCTTAGTCCTAGATCGAGGCTCTAACGTCCCAGGTGGCTAGTCTCAAGGATGCGTTGGCCATCCAAGATATGAGCTCACGTTACGTCATCGGCACCGCTCAAAATGAAGCCGAGTAGGGGTGCCATCGTCTTGAAGCCGAAAGTGCCGGCTTATGCTCCGCTTGTGGTAGTGAGTCCCTTCTACTACGACATTGCGCTTCTCCTTGTTGCTATGTGTCGAGGGGTCGGCCATAGCAAGCATTGTTGTTCGAGTCAAGTCAGAGTACAAGTCTCTGGTGGCTCGGTGGACTCAGGGAACACAAGAATCACATAGAGAAGACGCAATGGTTTATCCCCGGTTTGGGCCAATTTGGTCCCTACGCCCTGCAATTGATGATCCTTATACTCAAGAGCACCCAAAATCGAGGGTTACAACAGAGTGTAGAGAGATTTGGTAGGGGGTTAGCTCGGTGTGCTAAGCCTAAGGTTGCCTCATCACTAGTCGAGCCTTCCCCTCGTTAGAGAGGAGGAAGATGACGGGATGCTGGAGGAGGAGCTCTTGGTGTCCCTCTCTGGGTTGCTTTGCTCCCCTGTGTGGAGTAGAGGCGGAATGGAATGGAGTGTCTAGTGATCGATCTGGGATCCTCTCCCTCCTAGGTCTAACCTTATCCCTTTATATAATGAGATAGGTCGGGTACATGGTGGTTTGGTGAACTAGTCTACATGATATGTGCACTGGAGTCTAGGAGGTCTTGCAACGGTGCGTTGTGGACCGTGGAGGTGCCTTAGTGCCAAGAAGCCTTGGGCATTGTCCGGCTGCTTCTGTTCGACACTCTACATGTCGCTATGTTGGCTTGGACCGCCTCCCACAGGTGGACCTTCTAGAGTCTTCTTGGTGGCGAAGAGGTTGGCTCTGGTGACTGACCTGAGGCCCAAAGCCCCTGAGCCCCCTAAAGGTCAGAGGAAAGCTTTGTCTTCTTGTGTCATGCTCGGACATGACCCTATCGGGAGAGGTTGGCGGGCTGTGCACGGGAGCGGTGCTGTGGAGCCCCCGAGCATCGCAGTAGCCTATAGCTTGTCTTCTTGTGCCGGGCCTTGGTTGGCATCGTTAATTTGAAGCAGGAGCCAAGGGTTGTGCCCAAATGCACTCAGTAGATCGGTGCTTAGGGCTCTCAAGTAGCCTCCGGCGCCAAGTGGCGGTTGTGGCTAAGTAAAGTTTGGCCAGTCTCTTTGCTAGAGGGTGCGCATGAGCGTGCCCAATGGGCATAGCCTCGAGCCCCCAGCGATCCTGAAAGGGTCGGTCGGGGTTCTTCGATCAGAACCATTAGACCCGAGGCTTAACATATCCATATGTTAGGATCTCGTTAGGAGCCCTCGAGCCTTTTGTGGCCTCACCTAGCGTGATGGCGATGAAGGGCTAAACTTCGATCTTATAGTGATCGAACCCTCTGTAGTGGGGCAGCTCACGACAAGAGTGCCATGCCTGCTTGGGGCCTTCTTCTTCATTGTGATGGGTGTTGCTTACCGCTTGTGGTCGAGCTGGCGGAGATGGTGTCGATCCTTCATGAGTCTATGTCGCATGGGTCTTTGACTCGGCGAGGGCCTCGGCAAACTCATTTGAGAGTTTCGGCTTTTACGACCGAGTGGGCACCTCCTTTTGATCGGAGCCTACCATGGGCCGGGTGATGAAGAGCGCCTGGGCTCTAGCTTGGGGCCATCCGATCATCTGAAGTGCCACACCCTTCTAGGGATTGCGGTAGCAGCCTCAATCCTCTCAAGCTGACCTTTCCGGGATGACCTCTCTGGGCCTTAGATCGAGGAGCGGGGAGCACGCCGAGCCTTGGTCGGGGGCCCTCATTGGGCCCACTACTCAGCAGCTCCCGACCCAACTTTGGGGTGTTGGTTGGTTTGGGGATGAATCGCCTGGCGCCCATCGATCGTGGGTCTGGGCTGCTCTGTATTGGGGAGCCGCAGGCCCCGAGACCATTGTGGGGCCTCCTTGCCAGCCAGAAGGGGTAGCTTTTAGGCACGTTGCCGACACAGAATTTTGTCCCGTGCCGAGGGCACATGAGCAAGCCGGAAGGGTCCGCTCGATGGAGCTAGAGATCCGTCTAGCTTCAGCACAGGGATGGTTGATCCTGCGCACTCTTCCCAAGACATGCCAGTCAATTTGACCTGCAATTAACAAGGAGAGAAAAGTTTATCAAGAATTTAGGGCGAAACGTGCGGTGTTGCTGCGACAGGTCGAATGTGCGGCTCGAGAGCCGAGATATGAAAGGAGATCGACTAAATAGTCGATTTTAGCATATTCATAAGAATAAGTCGATTAAAGCTCATGAGGTTATGTAAGAAGAATCGGTTATCACTTAGAATAGATCTAGATTATTTAGACAAACATTAGTCAATGACAATAGATATCAATAATGATTAATTTATGCTAAGCCAATGACCTAAGTAACCGAACCCTTTTATATAAAAGAAGAATTCATCACCATTCAACCATTTAGTAAAGATAAATCTAATGAACATATTAGATCTAATCTATCGCTATGACCGTGTGGGGCATAAGGCGTAATCATGCGCGGCCGTGAAAACAACAATAGACTCGATGACCCTAACTTATTACTAATATCGGTGGGGTATGAGGTAGAATCATGCAAAGCCATAATATAATAATAAGATCATGGGGGCTAACACATCTTTCAACCTATCCCTACTTCAATGATCTCGTGATGTGAACTGCTTTGTGAAAGCGCTTTCGATATCGGCTAAAACAAAATTATCTGCATAGCTTACGCCATTAAGGTCATGCCCTCTCGAAACAGATCTATCAATAACAATCCTCACTCCACGGTGCTAATAGTGGGGTGTGGCAGCCGAATCACACAGCCATGATAATAGGCCATGGAGCGGTTTTAGATTAGCCAATAGATTTACTCAAGATCGGACATGCCTTAACCGCACGCTATGCACGATCAAAATTGATGTAAAACAACCAATAAAATATAACACATCGTTTAAAGTGTAGATTAGATCAGTTTAGATTAATAAACGATGGGTTAAAAAAAAGATATAAGGCCGATCTAGATCAATCCCAATTGGGCCAAGTGATATTATTGTAATTAAATAAACAATGGAAGTAATAAGCAATATTGGTAACTTAATGAATCTATCTCAAGGAACACCACCCTTAGATAGAGCCGATAACTTGACCTTAATCTAGTTCGAAAGCGGTGGAGGTTGACCGGATCAATGCAAATGCGTACTTGAACTAGACAAGAATCGATAACTAACTTATACCGAGCCACAAAGGAGGCTTCCACTGGATCGATGCAAACCAGTATTTAACAGAGGTATAAGCCATGACAAGTATTTATAGACAAGCGGTGGAGGTCGACTCGGATCGATCAAATGACCATACTTATTCAAGAACTCGCTAAGATCTACTCTACTCATACTCCTAAGGGGTGGCGGCCGAAAAAGTAAGTAACTTATATTTGATTGATTGTGTGTTTTTTACAATAGCCGGGGTTTGATATTTATACTCGGAGCCTAAAAACGAATCATATTCGAGTACGACTCGGTACAATCTTTGGTACAAAGAAAACATTCCTATTCTAAGATAACTTGGACCCTAATCTTTCCCCTTTTGTAGAGTCCGATATGTATCTTCCCAACACTGATCGCGGTTCATTATCGTTATCTGCTGACGTCATTTAAAGAGAGCCGATTCCAGTGTCGCACCCGAACCGGCTGATATCGATCCTCATGCAACCGATTCCTTGATTGGTACAGACTTGGAAGCCTATGAGTTCCCGCGTTCTTCTCTCAAATTTTGGTGTAAACACATGCCCCCTAATTTTAGGATAAAATGGTTTTATTCCAAAATTCCAGCTTATTGGTTTACTACGCCGCAACCATTCTATCCAAGATGTACGCATAACTCCTGACTTCCCAGCTCGAGTCTTATACCACAGCCTAATAGTATCTCTTCCAACTCACTTGGCCTTTTTGCTTTCTCCTTCTTTCTCAAGCCAACTTCAACAGCTGACGCCGTCACCGCCAAGGCTTCAAACCCTAGCAAATCCTTCGTTCGATCGATCCGTCATCCAAGCGATCTTTCGGCTACTATGGTGACCACTGACCACGTTCCTGAGGTATGCCTCCAAGTCTCCATTCTCCAAGCATTGGCCGCTACTTCATATTTCTTTCCTTCTCAAATTTATTTCGTCCGATTTCTAGGAAATGAGGAAAGAAATCTTGATTCCATCAGCTGTTACTCCCAATGTCTATTTTCTTGGGCCTATGGGCGATCCTGATCCATCCGATTTCATCCATCAAGAAACCAACCAAATCCCTTTGAACAAATCAGAGTTGATTTGTCCTCTTGGGATACCAAGACTCCTTTAGAAACCGGCCAAAGATGCCCAAGGGATGGAGAAATTAGTTCTCAGAGGGTGTCTGAGAAAAAGGGCGGAGATTGGGAACTTTGTGATCTAAACCAATGCCTGACTCTTTCATTGTCTGGGATGGAGAGGAACGACTCACTTCTGATTGCTGCATCTTATTTCTAGTCCAATGCCCTGAATGTTTTCATCTTTGGTCACGCCCAATGACTATCACCACGCCGATGTTTACATGTTGATCGCGCTTCGAATAACCGGATCAATGCAGCCTTATGAGTACTTAAATGCTGGTTCCAAGAAGCTAGCCAAAATATCAGACTGTTCAGGATGGGTAGGCTACACTCTGAACCATATTGAGGATGGTTCAACTGTTAGCGAGAGGGAACATGTGGCTTTTCTGAACATGTAGCTAGAAAGATTCATCTTTTGTGGGTCATCTTGTGGACCAACTTATAATCACAAATTTATGGCGGAACATAACATCGCAAAGGTAAGGTATTCCCTTGGAAAATATCTGTAGGGCCGCTTACCACCTAATGCACCGTGTAGTCTGCCCAATTGTTTGAATGAGCCAATTACACACTATTAGTGGCCCTTGGTGGTTGATACAGTTATGGCTGAACCTGTATATGCACAAAATTGTAAGTTTTGATCTCAGAAACCTGAGCTTTCCTTCTTCCACCTTTGATGAGGAATACAAGGGTGAAGAAGGAAGAACCCGTCAGTGCACGAGCTACGGTGAAGCTACATCAGCCATAGCAATTGATGTCGATATTGGCCATCTCTTCAAAAAGTTTCACAGAGGGTTCGATGCAGATGTTCTGACTTGGTTGCCCTATGATAATGGTGAACTGATTTTCCCATTCAGATTTTGGTTTGGATCAGGCTGTTCGGATGAAGCAGCGGCTGCAATCTTTAATTCTTTCGTCAAGCCCTGTGTTCTTCCAGCCGAATTTCGTCATGGTCGTAGCAAAATGGCTACAGGATCCTTTATCCTAGGCAACCTTCCAACTTATGAGTTTTACAATCCGTGTTTTATGGCCCGTCAGTTCAGCCTCGGCCAATTGCCTCCTCGACTCTTCTTTAAGGATATACTGAGGCCAAGGGAAGACATTAGCGAAGTACTGGAAGCCTCCGTAGTTTTCAACCGGGATCAGATCTTCCTTCCTTTTGCTTGCATGATCGGGTCGTAGTCGTCACCTCTCTTCTACTCTTTTGACTCTCGTGGCAAGAATGGTACTCCCATCTTTTCTGTGGGCTAGTCCAGTCTTTGTGTGTAGCTTTGGATGGGGAATTCGCTTCTGACAGAGAGGTAACTTGCCATCTTCTTTCAAGAAAATTATTCAATGAATTCTTTTGCCAACTATTTTAATCGATCCTTTTTAGGACACTGAATTTGATCCCCCAAGCTTGGATAGGAAGGGGTGTCCTATAAATTATCAACCACCATGTCTTGTTTCAAGAATGGGATCGACGACGCCTTCACTGGGGAAACTGATGAAAACTCATGCTGCCCCCACCATCATAACATATTAGTCTTCAAAGCATAAGGCAGCTCAAGGGACAACCCAAAAAACTACTATTGGGAAGTGACTCCATAGAACGAGGCCATCAGCTGCTCAGGTAAACAATTCATCTTTTTCTTAAAAATGTTATTCAACTGCTGATTCCGTTCTTTCACAGCTATCAAGCATTGCGTCCCAACCTGCTCTAGGTGCGGGACTGCTATCTCAGGCGTTTGACTCAGCACCATCTGAACCCCCATCGGCTGATCCTCAAGAGGAGCCGATTTCGGTTGAAATAACCGATGCTTCTATATCAGCAGAAAATGTGAGTTTTATCCTTTAATGCTTGTCACAGCATTTTCTTTGATTTCTTGATTTATTCAGTCCTTTACCCTTCATCTGACTTCTTAATGTGCCAGATACTTTCTGAGGAAACACCTGTGCAAGATCGGGAGTCTGACAGTCCACTTAACGATCCTGTAGGCATTGAAGGTGGTCTTGTTGCCATTGACACTCAAGCTGTCGATTCCCCAGTTCGGCAAACAACTGGTGGTAAGGAAGTTATTTGCTAAATTTATCTTTCTGTAACAACATGAACTAAAAATCTTCCAATGTTTGCAGATATTAACGTTGAGAGTCCAGATTTGGTTCAACCAAACGTCGCCGGTGCATCATCAGTTGTTCCTCTTCCTCAGATAGAAACTTCAGAGAAGGTGCAGTATCTTCTTAACCATCCATTTCGTTATGAACTGACTCGAACCTCCTAATTGAGATTTCCTTATACATAGGCACTCAATCTCCCAGCTTTGAGCTATTCCTTTAATCTCGGGGAATATTTAGATGAAGATGAAGTCAGTTTGTCAGCCATCTCTTTTAAGGAAGCTTTGTCAGAAGAGACCAGAAATCAGCTAAGAGATGTATTGCCAATGCTTGAGAAGAATATAGCCGATTTGATCTAAGACACTAATTCAATGTAGAGAGTCCTCTTGGCCATCAAGAGCAATCCATCCCCAACTCTCTCCAGAATCTTATCATCTTTGTCTATCTTTGAAGTTCAGGCCCACGAAGGGAAAAAAGCTTAGAGGAATCATCCACCGTGAAACTTTATCGCCAAGAGGAACTTCAATAAGCAAGAGGCTAAAGAGCTAACACAGATGATTGATGATCTAAAGAATTCCTCCTTAGGACCGATCCAAATTGTCCCAACCGGAGATCAATCGTGCATAACTTGAGAGGAGTCCGGAAAACGTGAAGGCCACCATTGACCATCGCAAGTCCACCTGGCCCAAATACGATGCCATCAAATAGAAGAAGCAAGAGTTGTTGGCCAAAGTTAGAGAAGGCGGGGTCATCCGCAGAGCCTTGAGGACATTCCTAGATCAGTAGAAGAAGATAAGCAACAAATTGTAGAAATCGATGCTATTCTGGCTTAGAAGTACCGAACACAATCCAGGATGTTCTAGCCTTGTAATCTATATGTTAACGTGTGCCTTATGCGTAGAATCGATCATACTCTCCATCGCCCAATTGTACTTCTTGTTTCAAACTAAAGAGCCGATTTGAAATAGCCGACCCTAAACTTCTAATCAATCCAATTAAGTCTCGAAAACACGGCCTTCAATCAACGAACCCCTCAATTTTTCTGTCTTTAATCACCCAAATAGTATTCTCTCCTAATTGGTGATGTGGGCGCTTCACCTTCTATTAATTGCGGTTTCCTTTTGCGCATCCCGAGGCGTCTGCCTCTTCGCTTCGTGTCTTCAAATACCAGCCGAGGGCTTTGGCCTCGAACACATCTCCACTCGCAACTATTCCTTTGCTCTCCTCCGTCTGCTGAAACCCTATAGCGGCTTTCTTTCTCCCTTCCGTAGATCCAATCATCCTTCATGGTCGGGCGAGGACAACCGAGTCAAGCGGCATGGCGAGGAGATCCCGAGGAGAACACACTGATGACCCAGCCAGCCTCTTGGGACGCATGAGGTGAGATTGACATTTCCTATTTATGACGATGAATTGTTCTGATTTGTCTAGATTCGTTTTGTATGACAGTCTCTGTCTTCTTCTGAGGGTCGGTGAGCCCGCTGACGCTACATCTCCCGCGCCGGCCTCATCGTTGGACTCCTCTGACTTGTACAACGGCAACGACGCCCGGCGTTTTCTCCGAGAGTGGAGGGCGGCTCAGAACCGCTATTATGAAGCGACTCAGAGAATGACTAGCTCGAGATCCGCCTCAGGTTTCAGCCGCTCTTCATGCGGCCGAGGAAGAGGCCAGGCTGCTCGAGCATGGTGGCCGAGTTGGACGCCATGGTGGCGGGTAAGATGAATTCCAGGAACACTTTACTCCAATTTCTAGTGTCTTTTATGTTGACAACTCTCCTGTTTCTATGATCGTCCACCTCGACAAAGCAGCGATTGGAGTCTCTTCAATCGGTGGCGAACGCGCAGCCGCCAATGCCTGGGTTCCCTCATCAATGCTCGCCTCAACGATGGTCCGCCCACGTTTAGGAGATCGCCTCCATGGCGTTTGGCATGGTGCGGCGATGGCGCTGACCGTGGTGCAAGTCTAGATCGGGTACAGAGCTCCATGCCATGGAGATCGGTTTTCCCCATGGGCGACGCATCGCGAGGAGCATGAGGATTTGCTTGAGGAGTTTGTCGTCATGGCGAGGCCATTGTGGACATCACATCTGCTCAAGATGTGGTGAACAAAGTCTTCAATTAGCTTGTACTTAGGTAAACCGATGAACAAAGACTCCGCTCTTCCATGAACGCATCTCGGTGTAATGCCCCCGTGTATGTGTCATGGACGTTTTTTGTTCTTTTGTTTTTGCTTGGAGGCGATACATATCGTATCGGCTTTTATGTCTTTGAAGATTTTTTATTTTTTGAACTAGAGGCGATACCCTTCTGGTACCGGCTATTAGAGCCGACGACTAAATGAATCGGCTATCGAATGCTGATCAAATGCTAGGATAACGTCCCTTTAAACATTTTGCCGCAGAACTTTTCATATCAAAGGTTAAACGATCGATCGTTCCAGAGCAAGCATCTCATTAAGTGCAACAAAACTTCGTTTAAGAAATCCATCAATTCTGATCCACACTTAGGATTCCATTTAGCATTCATACGTTGGCCTAAACCCATCTCTAGGACTAATGCTTATTTTTCTTAATCCCATGGCCGACGTAAAGTCGTGACTTTTACTAAAATAAACTCTCAGAGCCGATTGCTTGCATCGGCTGTTGGCTTTCATTGCTGATCTTAACGAAGCCTCTTTCCCATAATTTGCCAGAAAAGCATTCAAAATCTCCTAGTTCCCAAAAGACTGGATCGACTGTTGCGATGCTTATAGATTCATCAGCACGAACCAACTCAACATCATCTCCATGCCATTGAATCAAACACTGATGCATGGTCGATGGTACACAACAGTTTGCATGAATCCAATCACAACCAAGGAGCAAACTGTACGACCCTTTTCCATCGATGACGAAGAATGTAGTGAGCAGAGTCTTACTTCCGATTGTCAACTTGACATTTATTGCCCCCCCGGGTCTTGGACGCATTACCTCCAAAATCCTTAAGCATCATGTCACTCTCCATCGATCTCCCGGGTCCCTTGCCTAGTTTATGAAAAGTGGTGTAAGACATAAGATTGACAGAAGCACCTCTGTCCACCAATATCTTATTCATCGGCTTCCCATCAACAAAACCTTTCATATATAAAGCCTTTAAGTGCCAATGCTTGACTGGTTTATCAAATAATGCTTGTTGCACAACCGTCAACTTGGCAACTATCTCCTCATATTCCAATTCATCAAAATCTAAATAAACTTCTTGATCTGCCGGAGCTCTGAATTCTGATGGCAACAGAAAAGCCATTTAGATATTAGTTGATGGTTGCTTCCTATCGGCTGTTTGCTTAGTACGCCATACTTGAGGTTTACCGGATGCCTGAGCCTGTTCTAACTCTTTATTCCTTAGGCGTTGCACCCTTCTCTTCTGGCTTCTTGTCAAACCCCCTGGACACCATTGACTTTCCTTCCAAACATATTCTCTTTCGTTGCCTTCTTCTTCATAATCAGCCCAGTCTTGGTCAACAACTCGTTTTCCAAGCCGATCATGAACACTTTTATTTTTTAAGCGCCGATCCATGTTATTGTGATGATATGCATCTTGAGCATGGATAGACCGGCGGTTGGTTTGAGATTGCCTAAACTCTCAATATTGGTTGCTGCATTCTGGACAGTCATGTCTGGTAGACAACTTCAAACATTCATTCTAGCAATGTCTGAAGAAAGGACAATTCCAATGTGATTCGGCTTGTTTCCTTTCATACCTCTCCTTTTTCATTTGATGCTGGTATTCTTGATCCTTTAACCAACGTTGATAATCCTTTTCTTACGCCACGCCACTTATTCAATAGGATCTCGAGATGTAACTCGTGGCTTTGTCACCCCATCTTTTGACGTTTCTCCGGCTCATATCGGCTCTTTTGCTTATCACGACGCCTTTTTAATTTTCCTGTATTCGTCGGGTACCGATATTTGCATCTTGGGATTAACTGCTCCAGCTTCTTAGTATTTCCTTTAAGCAACCTAGCATCAACCATGTTTTGATCTCTTGGGAAAGGATTACCATCAACTTTCATTTTCCGAGGAGTATCGAATTTGAGCCTTCCTTCTTTGGATAGTCCTCTCGCTTATGTTTGCTAGAAAGTTCTGCATTCATTAGTGGAATGAGAAGTAGCGTTATGGAATTTGCGTAACTTCTTATTCTTCAACGTATCGTAAGCAACATAACATGATTATCGTGCAACTTGATCTCGCCTTCTCTCAAGCAAGAAATCGAAGAGCTTGTCTCGATTTTTTGACATCAAAGTCATAGCTTTCCTCGACTCCTCTTTCCCATGGATTTGGCACCATTACTATCTTTTTGCCCCAATTCCATTCAAATAAGCAAACAACCTCTTCTTCTTCATCTTCATAGCCGTCATCGATCGAGTATGGATTATAAGCTTCACCCACTGTGGTACTCTTCTAGAATCGAGTGTCCTCCTGCAGATGCTCTAGAATTGGCTATTGAGCACCGCTACTCGTTGAGCCAATTGACCAAGTTGTCAAATTCTTGTCCCAAAGCAGCTTTTCCTTCCACATTGGCGATTCCTTGAACGACTAAAGCAGACTAGTTGATCATCAACCAAGTTTAATGAGGAGCACAAATTCCTAGTCTCTGGAACCTCTAAAGAAACTCAATGCCCGATTCATTAGTCTTCCGCCTTATAGTTGTCGGATCGGTAATCTTCATTTCTCTAGTCCCAAAGATAAAAAAATATGTATGAAATTTCTTCTCGAGGTAAGCCCAGTTGGTATGGAGTTAACCGCAATGATGAAAACCAAGTGAAGGCTGGTCCTAATAGGGACAAGGAGAAGAAACAAACTCGATGAGCCTCCTTAACTCGATGCCTTGCCCAATTGTGTAAGATACCGAATCGACATGTTCTATTGTGCTTGTACTGTCTTGGCCAGTGAACTTAGCAAACTCTGGAAGGTAGTAATTTGTGGGAAGAGCGACCAAATCATACCATTCTGGATATGGGCATTTGTACGAGAAGATCAGCCCTTTTGGCTTCGAATCGAACTGATTCTTCATCATCTCTTGGCCACCTTTAGCAACAACTTGTCGAAGATGTGAATTTGGATTCATCTCACTTTTTCTTGACCCATCTGTGGATTGAAATCCCATGTGTCTTGATACCCTAGATTTGGAATCATGTGAAGGGTATTATAATATGTGCCATAATGATAACCCTATGGAATCTCTATCTGCTGGGTCCTTTCTTTGGTTTGTTGCTTGAAGTCTCGATGGTAGACATGAGGATCTATATCCCTCACGGATCCTTTGAGTAGAGGGTGCTATTTTTGAGCCGATGACGGTATGTGGCCTGATGTGCCAAAATTCATAATGTACCATAAGGATGTCGTTGTTGTTGTGAACCGCCATGACAATTGTGGTGTCCCATCGGGCATGCCAGAAACATGTGTCGACACAGAATTTTGTCCTGTGCCGAGGGCACACGAGCAAGCCGGAAGGGTCCGCTCGATGGAGCTGGAGATCCGCCTAGCTTCAGCGCAGGGATGGTTGATCCTGCGCACTCCTCTCGAGACATGCCAGTCAATTTGACCCTGCAAGTGACAAGGAGAGAAAATTTATCAGTAATTTAGGGCGGAACATGCCGGTGTTGCCAGACAGTCCCAAATGTGTGGCTCTGAGAGCCGATATGAAAGGAGATCGACTAAATAGTTGATTCTAGCATATTCATATGAATAAATCAGTTAAAGCTCATGAGGTTGTGTAAGAAGAATCGGTTATCACTCAGGATAAATCTTGGACCCTATTCTTTCCCCTTTTGTAGAGTTCGATATGTATCTTCCCGACGCCGATCGTGGTTCATTATCGTTATCTGCTGACGTCATTTAAAGAGAGCCGATTCTAGTGTCGCACCTGAACCGGTTGATATCGATTCTCATGCAACCGATTCCTTGATTGGTACGGACTTGGAAGCCTGCGAGTTCCCGCGTTCTTCTCCCAAATTTTGGTGTAAACACACGTACCATCCACCAATGCCTTGAGCAAGCGGTTGATGGCGTCTAGGCCATTGTGCCTGGTGGAGTTATTGCGTGCACCCCCACACTGTCCTGTCTTATCTAGGAGATCAGACGTTGGAGTCATGTGGAGCAGATCTGGTGGAGGAGGAGCCGCTACAGTTGGTGTGGGTGGATTTAGGCCATCGATGGTAGCCGATGGGCCTAGGGAACTGGATTCGCCCAAGTCCCACGAGGAGGCGTGCGTGGAGTGGGCGGCGCACGTGGTGGAAAGTGGAGCGAGGACTTGACTTATTGTCAGCGGTTCCCTAATGTTGCCTTTACTGTGGCCGCCATTGCGCAACCGCTTGGAGGCATGTTGTAGGGATTGAAGGGACACCTTGCCGGATTCCCTAGGGCCCCTACTAGCCGCTGATTGCTGATCGAAGGGCTCAGAGCTGCTCATGGCACATCATTTGGGCTATAAAGGGGAGGCCCTGGGGGACATGACGCCCTCAATCCCTTCCTCTGGCCCCCTCTCTTCTTCTTCTTCTTCTTCTTCTTTAGATATGTCTTCTTAGCGATGATGGTGGCGATGATGGAGTGCGACGCTTCCCTCCGGGCGAGCTTGGTCTTGTCTGTGGGGCGACTGCTTCTTTGAGGGTGGAAGGACTCCAGCGAGGGGAAGGCCACAATGTTGCATGGAGGGGGGTGAGGGTCGGCGTCGAGGTTCGCTATCCTTTCCTCGTGCGCTGCCTCCCTCGGTGCCTCCCCGACCACGTGTATCACCGCGTGTCTTCCCCGCCATCTCCTTCTAGAGGGTCGAAGAACCCCAGCGATGTAGATCGCTGGGACTCCCCTCTTTTATTAGTGGAAGAGCACTTCGTCCGCCGTGGGGGTCACCGGCCGACGCAGAGCTAGAGCCCGGGTGGGAGAGAGGGCGCGGCCTGTGCCCAGCTTCTCCGCTGCACCCTGGCTCTTCATCGTCGTTGCTGCTGAAGAGGTGTCCTTGACTTCTAGGTCAGGGAGGCAGTGCCTGAGCCTCCTACACTTGTCACCGAACTGCACGATCCTGATCGTGGCTTGGTCAGGGTTAGGATGGTGGTGTAGGCGGGCTTAGGGTAGTAGTTTTTGTTGTTGTATATCGTAATCAGATCGTTCCTAATTAATGTAATGAAATTACTTTCGTTTGTAATCCCATTTGCTATCGAGTTGTGCTTAGAGACTTAGTCTCTCATTGGGATGGGCTGTTACGACGATGGCCTCATTGGCTAAGATCTTCACGCCCATGCTGCTAATGGGTAAGTCTATGAGAACCCCGGGTTTATGGTCGTTTCATCCCCCGGTCATGTCCCCTAGAGGGGAGATCCTTGGCTTTTCGACCGAGCCACTCGTATAGTTCTTGAGCCTATCTATCAGTGCTTGGGGGCTTGTTGCCTCCCTCGTTGGGTCACCACGAGTAGCTCGAAGTCAGTACTCGGACATCATTCATCTAACTAGTTGGGACGCATCTGGGCGCCCTAGCTATAGCCGCATGGGCTCATCTCTCAAATGTCCCTTGCACTTTTAGTTGCTTTGGGCGGCCTTGAAGCCCAGTGGGCCAGCCTTAGAACCCTCGGTGATGCCTCTTTTGGGGGCCCTGGACCGTCATGCGGTGGGGGGACACGATCCGATGAAGGATCAAAGATAGGCGAGATACTTGCAAAGAAAACAAAATGGACACAAGAGAAGGAAAAGATGACATAGCCGGTAACATGGCGGTCGAGGCCATTCTTGTTAGCCTTGACGATCCTCGCTCGGTTGCTCGGGGCCTTACGCATCGATCCTTCTTCCGAAAGGTCAGCAGTGGTTAGCTCTGGTCGATTCTTTGGTGGAGCCGAGCTACCTTTGGGGTGGCTCGAGTTAAGGTGAGACAACTATAGAAATAAGCGAAACAAGAGGGTTGAGAGGATGGGACTTATCTTGGTTTTTTGTTGTTGGAGAGGTAGGCCGGCGAAGGAGGTGGGCAGGTGGGCCATGGCTTGGGAGATGGCACCTCTGGGCGGATGGCTTGGTGATGGCCTTCCCTCATGGGGGAAGGTTGGAACTCACCTCAATCGGGTCAACCCCTTCTGGGGGGCCGAGCGCCTGGATGGAGGGGCCAGCCGAGCCACCACTATCGCTAGGAGTGTTGGCCGCCTCACCGATGCTCGGTCGATTGAGCATCGCCGCTGCCTTGGTTGCTTCCTCTGCCGGTGCCATTTCTACGTCATGGCGTGGGCCATCGGGAGCACAGGGGGTGATGAGTGCGGCCTCTTGGGTGATGCAGTCTTGCTCGTAGTAGTAGTCTTGCTTGAAGTTGCCCTCGATGGTGATGACACCCTTCGGGCCAGGCATCTTGAGCTTCAGGTAGGTGTAGATGGGGATGGTGATGAGGACATGACCTCCATACATATGACCATACTTGAAGAACCATATGGAGACCAAGGAGATCAGCGAGGGTGTCCTAAGCGAGAAGGAGGCCCGAAGCTCATCCGGTTCGAGTCACCAAGGTGGAGGCCCAAATCAAGTTCAAGTCCATCTCGGCCTCCAGGACCAGTCTGCTTTAAACTGGTCACCCAGGATGCATACAGACTCTATTTTCAACGATCCACATATGGATGGAAAGCTAATTTGATAAGGAAGCCAACCCAAGTGGTCTCACATCAAAAGCTCTTCGGAATCAATAGGAATCGTCGAAACAAATCAGCATCCAGAATCTGCCAGGGTGCTGCGACACCGTATTTTGGTCTGTTGGACCATGTATCATGTTTGGGCCCATTAGGGGGTGCGGCCAGGAGGGGCGACGCCCAAGACTCTATAATTAGCATCCGTCGCTCTCCTTATGGTTTGGGTTTTGTTTAGTTCTTGATTTCCTCGTGAAACAGACATTGTTTTGCTGCAACTGTCGCCGCCAAGGCCCCTTGTTGTGAACCAGGGCTCCAGTTCTTGATCTTGTTCGCCTGTGGTGATTAGTCCTTTCGAATAAAGACTTGAACTCCTTCTTATTTTCATAAGCCTCATATTTATTTGCAATTTCAGATTGCGTTCATTCCGTTCTTGCTTGTGTTCTCGATTCGCTTGCAGGAAAGCCTTCTCGGCGAGGTCAATCGCGTTCGCGTGGTTGATAACCAACGGAGCAGTGGTGTAATGGTTGTGGGGGTCCGAATCAGTCTTGGTTCGAAGCCTAGATCGTGAACGTCGAGTCTCCACCAATCGATGCTATCATACCTTTCGGAAGATCGGGCCTAGTCTACATCAGACGGCTATCAACTTGGTGAAGCACGGTCGGCCAAGGAGGGTGTGGTAGACGCTGGGGAAGTCAACCACCTCAAATGTGAGTGGCTCCTTCTGGAAGTTGTCTAGCTAGCCGAAGGTGACGTTGAGCCAGGTACGCCCGAGGGGTATGACTTCCGTTCCCGACACGATCATGTAGAGCGGCGCCTTGCTGGGGCGTAGGCTATTTCAAGGGATGCCCATCTTGTCGAGGGTGCTAGCGTAGAGTATGTTTAGGCCGCTGCCCCTATCCATCAGTACCTTGGTGAGGCATGCGGTGCCCACGATCGGGCTGACCATGAGCGGGTAGTGCCCCTAATGAGGGACATGATCAGGGTGATCTTTTTGGTCAAAGGTGATGGTCGTCTAGGATCATTGAAGCCGCATCGAGGCAGTGAGAGTGTGAACAACGTTCACCTCCTACTCGATGATGCAAAGACCGCCAAGGGGACACATACGCTTGGGATCCCCCAAAGATCATGAGGCAGCGCTCGGCCTTAGGGAACTCATTGTCTTCTTCTTGGTCACCACTCGTCAGGTCACCGGCCTTTAGGGCAGGCTTCTGGGCCTTGCCCTATTGGCCGAGGGTGCTATGGATGTAGCCCTTCATGGTAGCACAATCCTTGAGGAGATGCTTCACTTGCCCCCTATGGAAGGGGTAGGGGTCCTCGAGCTCCTTCTCGAAGTGCTCCAGGCATGCACCACGCCTACGGGGCTAAGATCACAGCAACGTGGTTGGCCACGACCACCATCTCCTCCCCATGGCTCTTCCGGTCCTTGTTCGCTTGTCATGACATCATTGGGACGGGTGCGATCATCGTCGCCGTCGCTACCACTAAGGTGGCAGGTGGCCTTGGCTTTCCCACTAAAGTTGGCCTAGACCGCCTCCTCATTGGTGGCGCGGTCGGGTGGTGACATATAGAAGCTCTCGTGTCATGTGTGGGGTCTCACAGCTGAGTGCGTGGATGAGTGCCTCGCTGGTCGAGCCATAGATGAAGGCGTTGACCACGTCGGCATCGGTGATGCTGGGGAGCTCATTGTGCTTCTTGGAGAAGCGCTGAATGTACTCCTAGAGGGTCTCATCAGCCCTCTGCCTATAGTTGTGGAGGCCCTAGGAGTACCCTAGGCTAGTGTAGGTACCTTGGAAGTGGCCCGGCGAAGATGGCAGAGATCGCCCAGCAGCCGGATCTTTGCCGGGCTCAAGCCGCTCGAGCCAAGCTCTGGTCGAGCTTGATAGGAGCAAGGGAAGGTATTGGACGATGAAGTCATCGTCTGACCCCCTGACCTTCATGGCTAGGCGGTAGTCCTCCAGCCAATGGTCCGGGTTGGTCTCACCGTCATACTTGGAGATGTGCGTTGATGGCCAAAATCGCCTGGGGTAGGGAGACGCTCGGATCGCTGCCCCAAACGCTAGGGGGCCAAAGTGATCTAGGGCGGTGCCCCCATCTTGCTTGCTTTCGAGGTGCGGGATCGCACCTAAGTGTGGCGTCTGCCTCGATGGTGTCACTTGTCATCGCCGATCCAAGGGCGCGCATAGGAGGGCTTCGACGAGAAAAGTCGTGCCTTTGCTCCTGCCGTGGCTTGGTGCCCTGGGCCCACAGCCGATTGAAGCTATTGCTAGAGGTGTCGCCGCTGCTTCCTCCCGTCAGTGGGGTGTGAGAATTGGAGTGGTCCCCGTTGGTGTTGGCCATCATCTGGGATGGCCAGGAGAGCATGGCGCGATGTGGGGAGGCTGAGCTCTCGGCCTGTTGCATGAGGGTGACGAGAAGGAGCCGCTTTGCCTCGTTCAGCCGCTCATTGGTCTTTTGGTTTGGCATGTTAGAGATGTCTTCCAGGAGGCAGGCGGTGGCCACCATGTTGTACACCATGCGAGGGAAGAGGAGGCCACTGGGAGCCCCCGTGCGAGCGTCATCATCATCGCCGAGAGGGTGCGTGGCTTGTTGCCGCGCAAAGTCCTACCTTTGGCCCTCGAGCTCTGCCTCGGCAGCCTCCAAGTCCATCGGCCAAGCTCGTAAGTGGTCCACCTTATCCTGAAGGTAGACCGCATGGCTGTGGGCACTCTGGTATGGTGGCGTGAGCCCGGGTGCCTCCTCGGTAGGATCCTCACCGTCGATGTGGTAGCCCATGCATGGCGAGGCATCATAGTCGATGTCGTCGGAGTCATACTCTGGGCCATTCCCCGAAAGGATCTCGAGGATGGTGCGGAGCAAGGGGACATCAGTCCCTGCTGCGCCGGAGATGACGGCACTCCACGATGCCTCGTGGTTGATGAGGTGTTTTGGCTCCAGCTGGAAGGACGCCGCCGCATTCTGTATCCCAAAAGCCAGGTCCGGGAGGTAGTACAAGAAGCGGTTAGTGTATTACCATAAAATTAGCTACTTTCTAAAAAGAGTAAAATGATTTCTGTTAATTGTTTTGTGCTCGTAAAAACATAGGTAAAAGAAATTTTTCTTTAAATTAAAATCCAACATAAGGGTAGCAACATGTTTGCGCATACATGCCGTTGCATTGGCACTTTTGTGATGAGTGGTTTGGAAAATAAAATTCAAATCTCAATCTTCAAAATATTATTTTCAAGTAGTGGTTTAAAAAGAATTTGAAAACTTGCAAAAAAAAGTTCGATAAGATGCTTTGTTTTCAAAATCCAAAGGCTTGGAAAAGGTTTTAAGACGCGTTAGAGCGATGTCTCTCTTTCCGGGAATCTTTCCGACCTTTTTCGGGATTAAATTCCTATTTCTTGAAGCTTTGTCTTTTTTCTCGATCAATCCAAAAATCTTTTTCGGGAGCTAAAACTACTTTGGTTGTGTTCCTTATCCTTCCATCTATCCCTAGAAATTTTAGGGAATTTTTCGAAGCTCATAGATATTTTTCGGAGCCTAAATAGTAATTCCCGATTTTCTGTAATTATTTTAATTTCAAAAATCAATTATTTCCTAAAATATCTCATATTTCCAAAATCACAAAACCCTGCGTATGTATATGCTGGCGTAGCCCTCGACGTGCTGATTCTGAAAGTACGACCGCTTTCGCGAGCTGCCACTCGTAGCCCCGCAGAACGGACGCCGAAGTTCAGAAAAAACTAGGTTTCCGATGAACTCTTCGGCGAGTTTTTTCGGCAAAACCGTCGCGTTCCGGCGTCAACCACCACCACCACAAGGTAGATCTCGTCCTTCTCTACACCGTAGTATCCTTATTTTCTTGAATCCATCACCGTTTGACCGTTTCCTATTTATTTTTCTTTCTCCAGCGAGGTATCTGGCGAACTTCACCATGGTTTTCTCTGTTTCAGGCCATCTCCGGCCATGGCCACGGCCCTCCTCGCCTAGGGCCTGGCTCCGCCGCCCCTGGCGCTCACCCGCACCACCACCCGAAGGACCCCACCCCGCGCGGACGCTGCACCCCATTCCTGGCCCCGCGGCCTCCCGCACCCTGCACAGCAGGCGCCGCCGCCGGCCTGTGCGGGCATGGCCGTGCAGACCCTACGCTGGCTGCCATGACCCCGTGGGAGGGCCTAGTGCGCCGCCACCGTGGGCCCCAGTGCCGCTGCTACGCCGCCGGCTAGCCGGCAGGCCGAGGCTGAGCCCCCTCCCTTCCCTGCGCGGAGCAGCACAGCAGCAGACAACCATGGCCACGTACAGACTGAGATGAAGGAAGGTAGAATATGATGATATTTACGAAATTGCCAATGCTTCTTTTAATCTCCGCCGTTTAATCGTTTTAGCTCTGTTTCAGTTTGTTCCAGTTGCGTTAGTTTCGTGTTGTCGAGATCTACGCAGTAGAGTTATTAGTTTTCATATCACATGTTTATGAATTTATTTTATTAAAATATTAATTGTGTCTATAATTAATTAATCGCCGATTAATTAAAGTTGATTTAGGTTTTTGATTTCGATTCGATTGCGCGAGTTTCATCATAGTGTGTCATACGTGTTAGCAGCGTCATCCAATATAACAAATGTTTCTGAATTTTAATATAAGGTATTAATTTAATTTATATTTATTCAATAGCTTTTGATTAAAAGCAACTACTTAGGGTTAACTTCGTTCTTGTCGTGTTAAATCGTGCCAATGTAAGGTACGCGTTAGTAGCAACGTTTATCATATCACATGTTCATAATATTATAATTTAAATATTAATTTGATTAATGATTACGTAAACTTGTTTCTAAATAACAACAACCTAGGACAGTATCCACATTTATAATTACTTGTTAATTAATGCCAACTTAAATATGTATTTATTAATTATAATTTGCTTAGTTTAAACATGATTTATATAAAGTCGGTTAAGATGCTTTCACATGCATTTTTCTCTTGTAAAGTTAAAGTTTAATTTGATAAAATGATACGTGAATGTTTATGTATAAAATATGACTAGTTCAACTCGGCTTTTAAAATAAAATGTGATTTTATGTAATCTGAATTAATATGCTTCATATAGTGTTGCTCAATTAAAATAAATCAATCATATAGGATTTTTTCTCTCTTTTATAATATAAAATCCCGATAGTCGTTTCTTTTTAACGATAGTTCCGTTAACGGTGATTCTTGCGTTCCCGTGATTGCAACGACGATCCCTCTCTTTTAGTATATTATTTTAAAGCTTTTGGTTATGATTGGTGTATTGTTCTTAGTTGTCTTTGCTTTGTTTGTTTGTATGTCTCCATGTGCTTCATGTTTGTTACGAGTAGAAGTGAACCATACGTAAGCATTGGAGACCAGAAGTTGAGTGCCAGAAGCTGCAATATTGAAAGATGAAGTCTGAAGATTCTCTAAGCAAGTTGTTTTGGGCGAAAAGCAAGTTTAAGGCAAGTATAGCATGGGACCATCCTTGTTACCTATTCACCTTTAATCACTTAATTCATATTGCATGTGTCTACCTTGTTGCCAATAAGGATATCCTACATATTTGATATCTTGTACCTTGATACCTTTGGGATATTGCACTGGGTAGTTTTTGCTAGTGCTTAACCAAAACCATAATCTTGTAACTTGACTAATGGTATATGCAATAAACATTAAAACATGACTTTTTAGTAACATGAAAACAGGGGGCTAGAGTGTTTAGCTACTTCCTAAATGCTCTAGATTCCTCTCCCTAAGGACTTATCTGTAAGTGATCATCCGGGACTTACAGTACAGCTGTGAGGGCTATATGGCTCTGACTTTAGCTCAGTATGAGGACCCTTTCTAGCTTTTTAGTGGTTACCTTTATGGCGCAAGAGGGTATGTTTCCTTTCCTGCTAGGATGTGTGTATCGTGCAGCGTGCCCACGCGTGCCACTCCTAGAGGAGGGCCACATACGGCCAGATGACTAAAACCTTAGCGGCCCTAACTTGTTAGACGAACCTTTGAAAGGCTTCATAGTGAACCCTGTCGACCTTCCTTGGTAGTGGGTCAAGAGGCTGATCACCTCGGGCGAAAGGGTAAATCATGACTCACACCGAAAGTGTACAACCTCTGCAGAGTGTAAAATTGTTATAACAGCCATGCTCACGGACACGAGTGGCCTTGGAACCCTTATGGAATAGAGATGACCACTAATGGATAATTGTACTAATGATTAATTGTTTATGCTATTCATTGCTCATGTTTACCTGATCATGTGTTTATGGGCTTATGATAAATTTGTTCTTTGCACAATTGCTTAAAAGATGACCTATTAAAATAAAAGCTAAATCTGATGAAACCAAAGGTCAACCTTTTGAACCTCATGAACCCCATGTTATGTTGCTGAGTACGATATATACTTACGCTTGCTTTACTTTTCTATACTTTGGATAAAAATCCCAGATCGATACCAGATTGCTAGTCTGGAGAAGTTAGGCTTGTGGTCAACCAGTCAGTTGTCCCTGTGGATTTGGAGTCTCTGCCTGAAGATCGGAGTTGTCTTTCCGCTATCTATACTCTGAGGTTATATTCCTTATACTAATACGTTATGTAATAAGTATTGTCTTTTGATATTACCCTTATTTGTGACTATATGTGAGATTTGACTTCCTGGGCTCACATATAGTGTGTATCTGGTTTTGTTTTTAAAATCGGGTGCTACAGTCAAGTGGCGAGAGCACCTCACCAATGGCGATGTGGTGGTGAACGTTGGCCAGCATGTAGAACATCTGGCGATGGTCCGACATGGTGGGGTTCGGGCCCAGACCACACCGGATCTGGCGGGCCAAAACCTCGAGATCTGCCCCCAAAAGTCCTAGCGGAGGGGGCGATGCCGGGGGCTCGTTTCCCGCTGGCGCAGCCTTGTGGAGTGGATGAAGCTTGTCATAGCAGTCGGCGATGTAGGCCAGGCTCCCAAAGTTAAGTACCTAGCCCAGAGCGAAGGTGCCGATCATGATGGAGAACTCGCTGGGGAAGCAGACACCGCCATCTGGGGTAGTGCCACTTGCTTCGGCGATGAGGCGGGTGGCTCCAGCCACCGTAGGGCCAGAATCACACTTGATGTTGCCCCCTACCTAGCGCGCCAGCTATCGTGCGGTTGAAACCATGGCAAGCATTGTTTTTTGAGTCAGTGTCAGAGTATGGGTCTCCAGTGGCTCAGGTGGACTCAGGAATACAAGAATCACGTAGAGAAGACACAACAATTTATCTTGGTTCAGGCCAATTTGGTCCCTACATCCAGTAGCTGATGATCATTATACTCAAGAGCACCCAAAATCGAGAAGTTACAACAGAGTGTATAGAGAGATTTGGTAGGGGCTTAGCTCGATGCTAAGCCTAAGGTTGCCTCGCCACCAGTGGAGCCTTCCCCCTCATCGGAGAGGAGGAAGATGACGGGATGCGAAGGAGGAGCTCTCAGTGCCCCTCTCCCAATTGCCTTACTCTCTGTGTGGAGTGGAGGTGGAACAGAATGGAATGTCTAGTGATCGATATGGGATCCTCTCCCTTCCTAGGTCCGAACTTGTCCCTTATATAACGAGATAGGTTGAGTACATGGCGGTTTGGGGGAACTAGTCTACGGTCTACGTGCGTCAGAGTCCAGGAGGGTCTTGCAGTGGTGCATCATGGACCGTGGAGGTGCCTTGGTGCTGAAGAAGCCTTAGGCGTCGTCCGGCTGCTCTGTTCTGACCCTCTGCGTGTGTTGACGATCATTAACATTCATCATAAACCGTCAATATAACTTATATAAATGCATAAAAAGGATCACCAACATAGGTCTAGGGGTTTAAACTAATGAATTCCATAAGTTTTGGTGAATCAGTGTTTACAGGAGGATTTATTTAGAAAACCGTCAAGGAGGACCTATTTGTCAAAGGAAATCTCGTTAATCCACGACGGTACCTACATGGCAAGACTCTAGAAGACTCCAGAAGACAAATCACTGAAGCAAACCCTGAGCCACTGACATGTGATGCTAGCTGGCCCCACCTGCAAGCCGACCAGCCCCACCTGCAAGCTAGCCGGCCTATGGGCCCCACATGTTAGCCCCTCCTCGCTACGTCGATTCTCCACCGCCTCCTAGATTGCATTTACGCCATCCTTTTTTGTTCAGTTTGATCCGAGGGTCCAGAATTGATGCTACCCCCTATATATAGCAGCCCCTACCCCCCTCCTTGGAGCTATTGTGAAAATCCTAATTCATATCTCTCATTCAGATCAACACACACCAGGAGGATAAGGTCTAGAACTCTCCAATGTAGTAGATTAGTAACTCGGGAGTGAGGGTCGAGTTAGGCTCATGCTCAAGTTCTAGATCTAGTCTTGGAGGCTCGACAAAGCCTTGTATCATCACTTCTACATCTTGTAAGACTTATTATCAATTTATCATATTCCTATCTACATGGCTATGCTTACTTTGAATATATATCTTGCTTAGTTAAAGGTTATCAATACTTTTGTGTGCGGGTTCATAGAGCGCTTAGCTTTCTAGTTTACAAGTTAGGCTAAGTAACCAAGCTTTGTGTAAGCATGGTGCTTATACGATGCTGCTCCCTATGAGTACACCTTGTTCCCCAAGTTGTGTGGTAGCAGCGGGAGGTGACAACCCTATCTATCCTTTGTAGTCCACACTGAATTGAGGAGGTTGTTAAATTGTAGGACCGTAGTCGTGTCAGTAGTGTTATCTTTTGTGGATGCTCTACTGTCTAAGCGGCATCTTGAAGTGCACAAGAGTAGGGTTAGTCTTAGCTATAGTTGGGTGTATATATACTTTGACCATGTAATAAGAATGTCACAGGAACCCACCTCACCCGTTACTCTCCCAAGTTGACTAGTTTACATTATCTTAGTGATCTATCCCCTGAGTGTCATTATGCTTTATTCCTATCATTACATTCACCCCTGATTTAGCTATGCTGGTATGATGATTGGTAGACATTCCTCTATTACTCAGTAAGTCTTTACTCCATTGTTTCCCTATGGTAAAGTATAAATAACAATACCTGGAATACTCCCAGTAAAATGATACAATGGTATTATGTGTGCTTGTGGAATCCTTCATATTCTATTTGCGTTAATAAATACCAACAAGCATTTTTGGCATCGTTGTCAGGGAAACAATTGGTGTAAAGATTTAGATCATTAACATACCACTAACTTTAATAGGATTACCCTTGTTCTATTGAGTTGTGAAATAAGATAGGACAGCAAACGTCTTTTCGACCTTTCAACAAGCTTCCACAAGAAAAGAAGAAACATTGAAGAACCCCAGGGTGCCTGAACATTCAAGATCCATCAACATTGAAACCCTACCGTCTCACAGGTTTGTATACACATATATATTATATTAACCATGTGTAGATTGGAGAAAAAGGTCGACGTCACAAGAATTCAAATCACATCTTGTGGGGGGTACGACCCTGGATACCCACAGCAGACTACATGGGCTACGCTGCCAGGGGCGGTCCAGCCCATAAGACAAAGACCTACGGTGCATGGCACTACTCGGCGTGTACTGCAAGACATCAAGGGCAATATCCTGAAGATACGGTGTAATCTGTTAGGATATGTTACGATCCCGTGATCCTTGTAATTTGTTATTACTTATCAGTTATCTCCCAGATCTAACAGACTTGTAACCCTGCCCCCAGCTATATAAGGCGGGTAGGGGACCCCTCAAAACACACGCAATATCATACGATAGCCAATACATACCAACCGACCATAGGAGTAGGGTATTACGTCGTGCTGACGGCCCGAACCTGTCTAACTCTTGTGTCTCTGTTGCCTTCTTGTTCTTGATTACGTGCACCTCTATCGATCAATTTACCTTAATGGGATACCCCTTGGAGGACTGTCGAGCATCTTTTGTCGACAGTTGGCACGCTAGGTAGGGGTGTGCATGCTATTTCTATGACGAACAAGATGGTACGTTTTGCAGGCTCTTTAACCTCTTTGAAGCCTGTCCAGATCTTTACGGTTGGATTGATCTCTTGGGTCATCAATGCTGACGTAGATGGAGAGATCATCGAGCCGGTGCAGATCGATTCTATACTGACCACACCAGTACCTGCAATAGCAGATCTGATCTCAGAACTGCCTCCGAGGTCGTCTTCACCAACAACTCACCGCCTGCTCCCCCGCTACCCAAGGATGCAGATCGACAATGACGATCTGATCGCATCCATCGATCAGGTTGGCTAGAAGCTCACTGACTGCCTCTCCATTGCGAAATTAGCTCTAACCACTCTGGTTCAGCGCCGACCACCCTCCAATTTCGATCTATCAGAGGCTGATTAGGAAACTCTAGGGGTTATGGCCGCTATCCATTAGGATGCCCTAAGGGGCAAATTCACCGACCAGGTGGGAGACATCTATCCTCTAACCGACCAGATCGCCGACCAGCTCTCGCCGACTGTCAATATGCTGCACATCGGCCGATGCCCCAAAGCATCCCTCCAAATCATCCTAGAGCAGAATCTAGACTCTGAGTCCTAGGGCTCTATAGAGACTGTCGCCAAAACCGCCGCCATCGAACATCCTTTCCCACCCTTCCGAGGAGACGGCATCTTTAATGTCAGCGTCGATAGCCCTCCACGGGATGGAGAAACCGATGAGGACCGCGCAGCTTGCGTCAACAGAAACGCCAACCACGCATAGCGCCGAGCAAATGAGGCTGCCATTGTGTTAGCCGAGGCTGCTCGTAGTGGAGAACAACTCAACTCAGAAGGGAGGCCACCCCCACTCCACCGCAACCTCGATGACGAATTCGTCTGCGTCGATGGCCACGATGTCTACAAGACCCCAAGCGCCAACTTGGCTGTGGCCGCTAATGAGCTCGCTCGGCTCGAGCAAATGCCAGAGGTCGCCGCAATGCTCAAAGCTATGCACTGCCAGGTCCACAAGATCCGCCAAGATCAGGGACCTTCCTACTCGATAAGCTCGAATCACTGATCCGCCGCGCCAAGATCCAATCGCCGCCTCGGTAGATGCTGTCTCGCTGACCAGCATCACGATGATGGACAACCCCTCTAGGGGGGAGCTAGGGGGAACCGCATCAACTACCATCACCAAAACGACCAAGAAGTCGACCAAGATGTCCGAGCACACATCAACAATCTCCATGATGAGCGATGTCATATCGACGGGCGTCGTTTCTCTCGACATGAAGAAGAAGTGCGCCGGCGTTAAGAATACGAGCAAGAGTTCAGTAACACCGACAATGCTGTAGATCCCGATGGTGACAATCCTGAGGGGCCCCGAGCATTCACGAGAGCACTTTGAATACTCTAGTGGCCCCATGGTTTCAAGATCACCGGGGTCGAGCCCTATGAGGGGCAGATGAACCCCATATAGTGGCTACAAGCTTATGCCACTGTTGTGCGCACCGCCGGGGGAGATACAAGTGTCATGGCGAACTATCTTCCCATCATGCTCATGCCAACCACGATGAACTGGCTCATGAGCCTAGCCCTAGATTCCATCGGATCTTGGGAATAGCTGAAGGTCTTCAACGACAACTACATGGCTATGTGTACTCGGCTGGGCACCAAGCACGATCTGAATCGCATCTATTAGAAACCATCCGAGCTCCTCTGTAGCTACATCAGATGCTTTTTCAAGATGAGGAATTCTATTCTCAGCATCACGGAAGCAGAAGTCATCACCGCTTTCGTCCGAAGACTCCATCACCACGACCTCCGCTCCAAATTCAATCGTAAGCCACCAAAGGGGATTGGCGAGATGATCATGACCGCCGATCAAGATATGCGATCTTTGAGAGGTCGAAGTTCGCTTCAATGAGGATGCGGCACCCACCGCCCAACTTCGCCGCAGCAGCGACGAGCACCTCGATGAACAATGCCACGAAGACCGCCGCTACAATGACCATGGCCACCACCATGACGATGGCGTGATCGGCCGGAATGGTCCGTAGTCGGTCAATATCGGCTGTCGCCGACCGGACAACATTGTAACCACCGTTGATTTAACCTCGTGCCAAATGCAACTACGACGAAGCGTTACAAGAAGATCCTCGAAGGACCATGCCCCCCTCCACAAGAATAGCAAGCACAAGATGAAGGACTGCCTTTGGCTTAGCTAAGGAATTCTAGGACAAAAAGAAGGATTTAGCGACAATGGTGGTGGAGCTAGAGATCACCGACCACCTAGGACAACAACAACACCTTCTAGGATCACGACAAAGTGGTCACCACTATCTTCGGGGGCCTTGCCGCCGCCGAGAGCAGAAGAGATCGAAAGCTCACCGCTCCTCGGGTGCTCGCCGTCAGCACAGAGGACGCTATCGCCCCTGGTCTGAGGTCCCCATCACCTTCAGTAAGGCCGACCAATGGGCAGACATCCCTTACATAGGGCATTTCCCCCTCGTTCTCGACGCAACCATCAAGAAAGTACTCTTCAGGAAAGTACTCGTCGACGGTGGAAGTGCCCTAAATCTCCTCTTCGTCGGAGCCCTAAAGGAGTTGGGCCACAGAATAGAAGACCTTACTCCCTCTGACTCCTCCTTCTGGGGTGTGGTACCTGGCCGAGCATCCAAACTGCTTGGAGAGATCACCCTCCTGGTACAATTCGGCACGGCTAGCAACTTTCATGTCGAACACATCAACTTCTACGTTGCCGACTTCAACACCGCCTACCACGCCATACTTGGTCGGCCAGCTCTGGGCAAGTTCATGGCCATACCACACTATGCCTATCTGGTACTGAAGATGCCTCTGCCTGCAGGAGTTCTGGCTCTACGGGCCAACCTCTCCATCACCTACGCCTGCGAAACAGAGAGTCTCTCCCTCGCCGAAGCCACCGACCTCTCCATCTAGAAGGCCAGCATGGTCAACAACGCTAAGACGGTGTTCGCCAATGACCTAGAGATCCTAGCGCTGGAACCTCCTCGTGCCTCTTCCAAGTCCAAGGAAACGAAGGAGGTCGGCCTCGGCCTCGACGACCCCACCAAGACCATCAAGATTGGGACTCATCTTGACCCCAAATAGGAAAGCACGTTTGTCTCCTTCCTACGTGCCAACACTAACGTGTTTGGTTGGAAACCTACAGACATGCCGAGGGTACCACGGGAGAAGATCGAGCACTCCATGAATGTCTCGCCGACCACCAAACCGATCAAGCAGAAACTCTAACGATTCACGCCAGACAAGAAGGAGGCTATTAGGGTAGAAATAAATTATCTCCTAGCAGCTAGATTTATTAATGAAGTGTATCATCCTGAGTGGCTAGCAAATTCAGTTGTTGTTCAAAAAAATAATAAATAATGGAGAATGTGCGTTGATTACACCGATCTCAACGAACACTGCCCTAAAGACCCCTTCGGTCTGCTTCAGATAGACAAGGTTGTAGACTCCACCACCGGCTGCGAACTCCTTTCCTTCCTCGACTATTACTCTGGCTATCACTAGATATCCCTCAAAGAGGACGACCAGATCAAAACATCATTCATCATGCCTTTCGGTGCGTATTGCTACACCACCATGTCCTTCCGGGCTCAAAAACACCGGCGACCTACCAAAGGGCCATCCAGATGTGCCTTGACCAGCAGATAGGCCATAGCGTCGAAAGCTTACATTGACGATGTGGTCATCAAGTCTAAAACTGTCGATAATCTCATCGCCAACCTCGAAGAAACGTTTGCCAACCTGAAAAGATACAGATGGAAGTTGAACCCTTCAAAGTGCATCTTTGGAGTTCCATCCGGCATACTCCTAGGCTACATCATCAATGCCCGTGGTATCAAACCCAACCCCGACAAGGTCTCCGCCATTACCAATATGAAATGGCCAACCTACGTAAAGGATATACAGAAACTCATAGGGTGCATGGCTGCTCTCAGCCGCTTTATATCACGCCTCGGTGAAAAGGGACTACCGTTCTTCAAACTACTCAAGGCCTTTGAGCACTTTTCACAGGTCGGAGGAGGTCGATCTGACCTTGAGTAGCTCAATTTGTTTCTAACGAAGCCCCCGACAATGACGGCGCCCCAACCAGACGAAACCCTATTGATCTACATCGCCGCCACTTCTCGTGTCGTTAGCACAGCTATCGTCATCGAGCATGAGGAGGCCGGGCACGCCTATAAGGTACAATGTCCGGTCTACTTCATCAGTGAGGTTCTTAACGAGTCCAAAACTCGTTAACCTCAGGTTCAGAAGCTGCTATACGCCATTCTGGTTACATCGCTCAAGCTCCATCATTACTTCAAGTACTACAAGATCACCATGGTCACTAAGTTCCCTCTAGGGGACATCCTCTGCAACAAAGAGGCTAATGGCTGCATCATCAAGTGGGCAGTCGAGCTCGGCACTTATTCGATAGAATTTGGAAGTAGGCCTACCATTAAGTCATAAGTATTTGGTGACTTAAATCCTTTGAGTGGACCGAGATCCAAGAGCCCATCCTCATTTGCTTGCCCCGGGCCGGGTGATGTATTTCGACAACGCCCTCAACATCAGCGGTCTTTGGTCTGGCATTTTATTCATTACTCCAACTAAGGACAAGCTCCGTTACGTCCTCCAAATTCATTTTCCAGCTTCCAACAACGCCGTGGAGTCTGAAGCATGTCTCCACAGAGACTCCATGCTGGTCATCAACCAAGTCAACAAAGATTGGTCCTGCTCTAGTGAGAAGATGGACGCATACTACGCTGAGATCAAGAAACTCAAAGGAAAGTTCTACGGTATCGAGTACCACCACGTGGTACGAGATCAAAATCAGCTCGCCGACCACCTATCTAAGATAGGCTCTTCTCACACCGCGATTCCGCCTAGGGTCTTCATTCAAGACCTCTTTACGCCATCTATTAAGGAAGAGAAGGAAGTTCAAGAAATCTCCCTCGCCGAGCAGCTGGTACTTACAGTACCTTCACCGGCCGTAGACTGGAGGGAACAGTTCATCAAGTACCTCACCAGCGCCGACGTACCCGCCAATAAGACTAAAACTAAATGCCTCATCCGTCGTAGCAAGCATTACGTGCTGGTGGACGGGAAGTTGATGAGGAATACTACAAAAATGCATCACCCGAGAAGGAGTGAAATTACTTCTTGAAATTCACTCTGGCTCCTGTGGCAATCACACGGCCTCCAAAAACCTAGTCGGCAAAGCTTTCTGAGCTGGTTTTATTGGCCCACGGCCATCACCGACATAGAAGACCTCGTCCGATGTTGTGAAGGATGTCAATTTTTCGCCAAGCAAATACACGTGTCGACGCAGGAATTGCAGACCATCCCAGCTTCTTAGCCTTTTGCATGCTAGGGACTGGACATGATCGGGCCTTTCAAGCCTTCGCCAGGCAGTTTTTGGTACGTATACGTTGCCATTGACAAGTTGCCTAAGTGGATTGAATACAAGCTGCTGGTTTCAGCTACTGCAAAGGAGGCAGTTGAGTTCTTTGAAGATATCATCCATAGATTCGGTCTCCCGAACATCATTATCACCGACCTCGGAACTACATTCACTGGTCATCATTTTTGGGACTTCTACGAAGACCGATGCAATTCCGTCAAATACATCTCTATTGCCCATCCTAGAGCCAATGGCCAGGTCAAATGGGTGAACATCATGATCCACGATGCCCTCAAAAAGAGACTATACTAGAAAGAGGAAAAGCATCCAGGTAGGTGGCTCAAAGAGCTCCCAGCTATGGACTGGGGACTGCACACTCAAGCTAGTCGCAACACTAGTGTGTCTCCATATTTTGGTCTATGGCTCAGAAGCCGTACTTCCAGCGGACATCGCCTTCCGAGCACCTAGGGTGGAACATTATAATGAAGAGCAAGCCACAGCTGTTCGGATAGAGGATGTCGACAGGGCCGAAGAAGAACGCCTGATCACTTGCCTTCGCATAGCCAAATACCTAGAAGGCCTACAAAGATACTACAATCGCAACATCAAAGGTCGTTCATTTGCGATCAGTGACCTCGTTCTTCGTACAAAGCAGAAAACCGAAGGGATGCACAAGCTCTCCTCCCCCTAGGAAGGTCCTTACATGGTTAAGGAGGTTACCCGACCAGGGTCTTTCCAGCTATGTGACATGGAGGGAGTCGATATCCCCAATTTGTGGCACATTGAGCAACTTATATGTTTCTATCCCTGAAACACTCCAAATATGTACTCTTCACTCTATAATGAATAAAGTTTTCGTCGCCATAATTTATCTCCGTTATTACTCCACTCTAGTTTAATCTCCATTTACGATTACCAGCTCCAAGCTACTCCATAACAAACTCTAACAATTATACATGATCTCCATAAATGCTCCGCCCTGTTTCTCCATACTAAAATATCTCTAAGATATTTCACCAACCATCGAGCAGCACACGTTCCGCTCTGTGTTCTTTGGAGAAAACCCTACCTCAAATCTCTCCCTACACGTGCTACGGGCTCCAGCGCTCTGCATTATGGGTGGTTGGTCAGGGTTCCTCGATCACGTCTGTTCCTCCTATACTTGCACGAGCTCCAGTAGCTCGATGTTATGGAATATGGGCTAGCCAAGGCCAAGAGCTCGATGAACTAACTAACTACTCGGACGCTCTCGATACCATGTATAAATGTGTTAGGGTTAACAATACATCTATTTTTCATTTGAAAGTGCTAGCAAGCCCTTTACAAACATGCGAGATAACGTCTACTTACAACATTTATACACATACATAAGTGTTTGTTTATGCCTTTATGCATTTAACTCTCCTCTCCAGCTTGTTCAATACAGTCCCTCTCCACTTAGGCTATTAGGCTTGGCCATCACCGTCTACCTCATCGAACAGATCCAATGTCGCCGGCTAGCTTCTTCGCCATGTCCTCCACCTCATCCTTCAGCTGCTCCTGCTTAGTCGCACCCGTCCCTTTGGCGAATCCGGCCCCTATCGCATAAAGATTGATCATAGGGTAGTGGGACCGGACTACCGCTAGGGCATGCGTCACGACGGAGATTGTGGCGTCGCAGTTGAAGCCTTTGAAGTTCTCCCACATCGCCTTGCACCTATCAATCATGGCGTCCGAACATGGCGGCCTGTTGTTGGGCTGAGGAGCTACCTCCATGTCGATACAATCGAGCACTGGCTGGACTCCGACCACCATGGCGTTAAGCTTCCCCCTCTAGGTTCTCACCTCTAGCTCTAGCATGTTGAACTATGCCTTGGTCCTTCGACAGTATTCTGCAGACACCAAATGGATCCGTCAAACGAAGAAATCATTTCAGCAACAACTCCGACCATGAATTACTCACCTTCCAGATCCTCGGCCAGTTTCTCCGCTCGCCCAGACACCTTCTCCTTCTCCTCTTGGAGTTGACCGACGACTTCTCGCAACCAACCGAGCTCTGCATCTTGCTCTACAAACATAGCGGTCGACAGCAACATCAAGACTATTCGACAATGCAGAGCAAATTCACCGATCCACAATACGTTTCTTCTGCTCGGAGATGCCTTTCTGCTGCTTGGAGGTGTCCCTAGCTACTCAGAGATGCTGTTCAGCTGCTCGGAGGTGCGCTCCAGCTGCTCAGAGATGGTCTTCCACTGCTCGGACAAGATGCCCTTTTGGTACTCCAGGCCCTTCGTGTTTGATTCAGCAAGATCCCTTTCATGCTAGGCCCTCCAGACATTCTTCTCCATCAACTTCACCACCTCCTTCAGCTTCTCATTCTCCTCAGCAAGGGGCTCCATCCTCTTGATCAACTGTTACCGTTGTACAGCAGTTCATGCTATGCCCGACAAAGCACTAAGTTTACAAAGGACCATATTCTCCAACGCCAAAGCTGGACACCGTTGCTACAACACTAACCTCAATTTGCTTCATAGCCATGGAAAGGGTGGACCGTAGCCTCTTCACCATCCTGGTGGTGTCCTCCTCTTCCACAACCACAACTTTGTCACCTCGCTTGTGGAGGATGCGGACGACTTGAGGTTGTGATTCTTCACGTTCAATCTCCTCGACCTCCATAGCCGGTGGCGCTGCCTGGGGGCTCGGTGGCCGCACACAGCAACCAACCATGCCCTGTGGCATCTCAGGGCACGCCACTTGCTCCACCAACGCTGTTGGCCTCTGCGTCGCCAATTACGGCATGACATCGGTAGCTCCAGCTCCTGCCTCTGAAGACTCGGTGGCTCTCGCTGTTGCTCCTGGCGTCTCTATCAACTCGTCCGCCATCGTCGCCAACCGCTCTTCATGGCTAACTCTATCAACAGTGGTGGTCGACTCCTCCGCAGACCGACGAGCGCCCAGGGACTCTAGGACGGAGTCCATCCGCAATGTCTCCTCCCTAGGACTAGCCCCCAGCTGCTCGCTAGTCTAGCCAGAATGATTCAGGTCCTCCGTGCACCCCGTTCTGCATGAGTTTAGCTCATCGGTCACCGCAACTATAAAAATCAGAAAGCTACCGATCCCAAGGCAAAAATACTTACACATCAGCTTCCCGGTAGACGGTTCTAAACTGGCGCTGCCTCCTCGGGCACCTAGGCACTGCTCTAGGGTCAACCCACATGGCCTAGGATGGAGGTCTTGCGGCCCCTGCTGTCGGCGTCTTCTCCGCCTGCTGCTTGGGGACTCCTTCCCCTCCCTTCGATTGCACCTCCACGCGCGTGTTGTGCGATGATGCTTTAGTGCTCAGAGGGGGAGCTACTGGAGCGTCATTGTCGTCCAACCACTCAGATATCGCCGTACTCTACATTCGAGTGGTCACATCGCCACCAAGTGAGATGTTGCCCGACTTGCTGGGAGCTACATCCGCCGTTCTTCTCTTGTTTTGGGCCAGCTCATCTTGCGCTACCCTTTTCCCTCGAATTTTCTCCGATACCTGGGGGGACTCTCCTTCTGACCAGCACCTTCGCCTTCAGATTCAGATGAGGCACTGATGGCACCTTCCTCCGGCTGAGTAGTCGGCATGGCGTCCACTGCCTTCGGCCAATCGCTCCTCGGAACACCCCAAGAAGTACGCCGCCCATTCCTGCAAATGGATCTTTCCACAAGCGAATCAGTTCACTGCTCGGCACCGACTCAGGGTAAAAAGCACCAGGAACAACAGTCGAGATTTTTACCTGAGGAGGTGGGTTCGTGCAGTTGAAGGCTCTCGGCTGCCCAGACACGTGGAACGAGACGTTTGGAGTGAATAGTTTAGCGGCCCAGCGTAGCACAGCCTCCTTCGTCAGTCTCTCCGTCCTCTCCCGAGTGCCGTCAGTATCTCCCTTGAAGTTAAAGCCCGGATGAGCCCTCTCCTTGCAGGGCTAGACGTGGCGCACTATGAAGCTCACCGCCACCACCACTTTGTTCATCTTCATGCTCCTTATTAGCTCGAGGAGCTCCTTCACCTGCTACATATCGGCACTGGTCGGTTTCTCCGACCAGCTCCTCTGGTTCTCCGAAATCTGGTCAACATCGCATCGGATGGCAGGATGACTTTGCTTCATGTAGAACCACTTGGCATTCTAATCCTTCAGCGAGGTATTTAGCGGCACAGTAATGTATTCGCCCGCCATCCCATCACGGAGCTACAGATACACACTGCCGACCACTTTGGAACCGCCCCCTCCTTTCTTCTTAAGCCAGAAAAGGGGTTAGAAGAGATTGAAATGGGGAAGAATGCAAAGATAGGCCTCGCAGAAGTGGATAAACACAGAAATATGCAAAATGGTGTTCGAATGAAGATTACACAAGCTCACTCCCTAGAACTCCAACAGATCTCGCAAGAACGGATGTACCCGAAGTCCTAATCCGTGCCAGAAGTAATCTTGAAACACAACAAGCTCATTGGTGTGTGGCATCGGATAGGGCTCACCATCGGCCGGACGCCATCCGACGATGACACGGTCAGGAAGAACACCCGCCACCACCATCTCATTGAGCTCTGTCTCCCCCATGAGTGACATCACCCATTCCTTGTCACAACTTGCCCTGGCAGCCGCCATCTTCGGGTTACCACCTCCCCTCTTCGGCGCCATCCCTTCGATCTGGATCAGAACTGGCCTTTTTTTGCAAGCTTTTTAGCCCTAGCGGCGAAGTGCGTGTGAATGCGAATGGAGGAGCGTGAGGCTGAGGAGGAAGACGAAGTGGCGAAGTGGCAAAGGTGGGAGCGCGGAGTGCGGTGACGCAGTTATAAAGAAACCATACCCACTTTTCGCATTCAAGGGTTTTTGGGAAACCACACCTTATTGATTGGCGCCCTTTCGAATTCCCCAAAGCGACGTGGTGGGCCGTTATCTAGGCTTCCTCGCAACTACGGCCCATATCGCCCATTCTTCGATGCAGCTTGGTACTGCACACCGAATATTCGCCGACTTCTCCGTAATACCATCAAGGCTCAGTAATTTCTGCTGTATAGCCATTACTCCGGTTTTTTCTCCATGATTTGAGTAATTGGTATTTCTTGATTTATTCGAGATTTTCACTTGTGGCTTAGGGACTACGTCATCATTATGACTCGGTTTCTCACCACACTGGGGACTTCTTCTGGTTACTATTGTTTCTGACCCTGGCACCACGTGACCACGTCACCTACTGTCAGGCTAGGGACTAAGTGGGCACACTTCACCTTGCGGTGAATGTGCGCCTTTTCATTTCAGGGCTCAGCCCATGGATTGGTTGCCTACTCAGCTGGTTCTCTGCCTTTCTTCTACTTTATGGACCCTGGCACCATGTGACCACATCACCTACTGCCAGGCTCAGGGACTAAGTGGGCACACTTTACCTTGCGGTGAGTGTGTTTTCTTTAATCTGGAAGACTCTGTGCCTCCCAAAATTGAAGAAAATTATCTCCCATTCTCGTGGTCGGACTCTAAGTGGGCACACTTGGTTCACAACGAGGAAATTTTAAATTTTGAACTTGAGCTCCTTACATCCTTCTGGCAAGCCTTACTTGGGATACTCTGCTTGATGACGGTCCAGAACTGCTCGGTGACTCATTAGAGTGATCGGACTATGAGTCTGACTGCTCAGCTTTGTTTACACCTGCTCGGACAAGCTCAAGACAATGTTGCACAATAGATACAAGGCGCTCGAGGACTAGCTATGGGGGGTATGACCCCGGATACCCACGGCAGACTACATGAGCTACGCTGCCAGGGGCGGTCCAGCCCACAAGACGAAGACCTATGGTGCACGGCACTGCTCGGCGTGTACCGCAAGGCATCAAGGGCGATATCCTGAAGATACGGCGTAATCTGTTAGGATATGTTACGATCCCGTGATCCCTATAATCTGTTAATACTTACCGGTTATCTCCTAGATCTAACTGACTTGTAACCCTACCCCCAGCTATATAAGGCGGGTAGGGGACCCCCTCAAAACACATGCAATATCATACGATAGCCAATACAAACCAATAGACCACAGAAGTAGGGTATTACGTCGTGCTGACGGCCCAAACCTATCTAACTCTTATGTCTCTGTTGCCTTCTTGTGCTTGATTACGCGCACCTCTGCCGATCAATTTACCTTTGTGGGATACCCCTTGGAGGACTGCCGAGCATCTTTTGTCGACACATCTCAAGTGATGGAAATAGACGCTGCACTACTCACAAATTCCATCATGTGAGTCATGGTAAGTATGATCGAGAAAGGTGAGATAGTCTTGCTCATGGACTTTAAACTTTATGAGTAGTTATGTTTTAATTTTTGCATACCATTGCATGTTTACTTTAAATGATTCATGGATCGACTCCATTTAGTTTAAATTCTCTCATATCAAATCCACAACATATTTAGTTCCTTGCATACATTCATGCACTTGCATCTATTTATTAAAAAAAATCTCTCACCATCATCATGCTCTTTTTCATCTCTAATTGAATAAATCTATATAGTGCTTTCATGCTACCTTTATTTGCTATAATATGTTTAGGTTTGGAAGTATATTTATACATCTTTTAAATTAAGCATGGTGCTTAGTTTAAATCAAGAGGTGTGTGATCTTATTTTCAAAGGTTTTTTAAATTAAGCATGGTGCTTAGGTTAAAATGCCTTTCTTAATCAAATTAGACATGAGTTTAGTTTGGTTATTGAACTAAAACTTGCTATAGCAGATACTAGATATTTTGTTGGACTAAACTCTCAAATTCAATCTGGGTAAGTCAAGAGATAAATTCACATCAAAGATGAAACAAGGCATATGATAAATTCCAATAACTTTGCGCAAAGAAGACCTAGCTCATTCTTCATGGAAGAAAGAACTATGAGTATCAAGGTTTAGTCACTTCTCTTTTGTTGCAAGTTATCTTTGCCCTAAACCATGCTAGAATGCAGCGATATGTAAAATTTTCTATAAGAACATGATAAACAAAATCTATGCTAAAGCAATCCTAAAACCATCCTTTCATTACATAGAGGAAAATTACAAAAGTTATGGACAACAACTCGTGTTTCAAATTCATTGTATTCCCTCGGGTATGTGTCCACTAACGTTTTGCAGGAAAGAATGAATAGAAGCTATGCATGTTCATGGTTCGATGAGAATAGGTGAACCCATGTTGAACCATCACTTTATTTATGGAACAAAGAGGAAGAAGATGAGTGCCATAAAATGGATTTACAATAAAAGCACTCACTCATAGGAAGTGGATGAACAAATCAAAAGACCAGCTCACACGTCGGCAACAAGGACCAAGATGACGGGATGCCACTACATCATGGCATGCATCCTCGAATCAACAAACATCAGAAATCAATGAAGGTCTAACAACGGTGTCTCGTAAGGCTGTGATCACGATCACGAGGCTTCTATTTGAGTACCAATGAGGTTCCTACTTTGATCATCAAGATGGCTGGCATATAACTAGCAAATAAAGAAGAATAACTCCCCGTCACGCCATTAGAAGACAAAGACAATTAAGGAGAAACTTGAGTCGACATCTCCAATGAACACCAACTCGTCAGCCAAGAAATCAACACAAATCAAGAAAGGTTGATGAGAGAAGATCAAGCAACTATCCAAATGGTACAAAGAAAAGGAAATATCCTGCTCGATGGACTACAAGCCCTCACTGATAGGTAAATTGGATAAGCCTCCTTCAGGTATGTTTGTCACTACTTATTTTAGTAAGAAGGAAAACTCAAGGCATATCCAACCAAGCATTATGCAACATAGAATTGCATTCACAGGAGAATTCTATCATCCAAACTTGATTTTGTATTCTTTAAAATTCAAGTGCGAGGGATGGAGTTCTCTAAAATATTTCATGCCATGTTGCTAATTTGTCTTGGTCATCTCTACCTTTATGATGTGCTCAACTTGCTTAATCAATCATGCTCCTTTAGTTCACCATACATATTCTTACTCGAATGAATCTCTTTAGTCTTTCATCTTCCTTGTTCTATTATAAGTATGCTTTGGAATACTATTCAAACATAATCATTAGATCAAATAATACTTGTATAGAATTCGGTTGTACAGATAGGGAATGTTAGGAGATCATTTGTAGAAACAAACCAAGGTTTGAGGAATTCTTCAAAACAATTTCACACATCTTTGCCTTAACCTTGTTGAAAAATTAAAGTAGTGGTGAACAATAAAGGCACAATATTTAAAACATGGGATAAAGATTCTATGCTAATTAAAATGTTAAAACTAACTCTGTTATAGCATAGAGGATGACCTTCAACTCTATGGCAACACTATTCTTTCTTTGAATCATTTGTATATTCCTCCGGGTATGTGTTGTCTACTAATCCTTTGCAGAAAAGAAACAAAAAAAGAGCAGAAGGTCCAAACAAAGTGCCAAGACCACAAAAGAAAGGACAAAAGGATGGCATGATAAAAGGATGAGAAAGGAATACAATATAGGATACAAGATGTTCTTGAACAGCTCAAGCAAGGAAAGCTTCAAGCACGAAGAAAAGACCACCACAGTCATCTACCTTCGTCACATGGTGTCATCATGCTCCAATGATGAAGGTAACAACCTAAGGTAAATGATCATTATTTAAAAAGCTTCCCTTAGATCTTGGTATTCACATAAATGAAGAAATAAACATGTTTGAGTTACAACTTTGCTTGATTCAACCTGATTAACTCAACATGTCTTGTTCCTTAAGCTTGTTCATAGCGCGACTTTCTCGATCTCAGAGTCAACCAAATGAGCTAAAATGTTGCATATCTTATCTTTGTAAGATGATAGTCATAATCATGTAAAGTTTGATACATTATGAAAAGATGGACAATCCTCCCATAGGTTAAGCAGCTCCACTCTTTTGACAAATGTATTCAAATGCCACATTCATACTCATCCTTCTGATCTTATCATCCATGTTGTAAGAATGAACTATGCACATAACATCAACCTTATCATGATCCAATGTGCCTAAGGCTAAAAAATAAATAAAGTTTTGGTTCTGTTGGAGTTTTCCCACCAATAGAGCCCATGCACTTGATCTCTACCTTGTCTTTATGAGCAGAACACACTTCGAGCAGTGTGGGGGAGTCGATCTCCCAAATTCTACAAGTGAAAGTTTTGAACCGGCAATTATGATGCACACAAGATGTCGCTAGTTTAAACTACTGATGGTTGACTTCGAAACACTGAACAAGGAGGAGGAACAAGTCAAGTAAGGAAGCACATGTCAAAACTAAATCAAACTCAAAACCAAGTCGGGTTTGGCAGAAGAGGGCGGCATCACCATTGGAAGCACCACTACTGGAGGCACCACCACAAGAATCCTCATCTTCAAAAGCGAACTGAGGTACTCGATCAATGAACTTCCATAACTACCAAGGGCAAGATTATGAAGCAACCTCAAGTGGGCACCAGGGAGGACGCATGTCTTTCTCTGGTCGAGGGTATCATGACTCTTAGGAGGCCTACCACCTCTTCGACAATAGACTCAACCATTGAAGAGACAAATGCTGCCATACAAGGTACGTTACATAATCATGCACAATGGTAGGTAAGCATGGGACACAAAATGGCCAGCCTCCAGCAATAACAGCAACAACAAAATCAAAATTGGATGGCTCTGTTCCAGCACCTCCACATCTGGCCATCTCGTCGAGCAACCACGACAACAACCAGCTTGGGAGAGAAGGCATCCCCCGTGTATCTAGATAAGTATTTCTTTTGCTTTTATTATTCTTAGTTTGTTTTATATATATATTAGAAAAAAATGAATAACTAAAAACAAAATAAAAAGTTATCTTTATAGAAATATATATATATAGTTATAATGCGTCATCTAAAAAATGAAAACAAAATAAAGAGAGTGTGTCTAGTTTGCTTTAGTTTGTTTTTAAGAGCCGAATAAAATAAAAAGGACTCTGAAGATAATCTCTTAAAATAGAAATGATGAATAATTGCTCTGTTGTAATTCCTTTCAAGTACCTAGTTTTTAGCCTTGAATTCTCTTGAGTTTTGGATAAGATTGTTTTGATATAAAGATTTACTTTGAACTTAAAACTCGTGGGTAGCATATGCTTGATCTAAGTCCAGGTAATTGACGGATATGATATGAGAAGGTCTGAGTTGTTGTTTATCTTGTTCCAAGTGACACTAAAGTTCTATAGATTTATCTTTTGAAAAATACAAAAATGCTACATGATGAGTTCCTGTATGACAAACCTTGAATTTCTACCAGAGCCATACATGTTATTTAGGATAGAAAAACTTCCACATATATGCTGCTTGTTTTGCATTGAGTTTTGTCAAGCTTTGTTGACCCTTATGAGAGGTTTGTCATGCTCTTAAAATCAAGATCACATACACTCCACCCACATATGCACTACTCCTACACTGGGGGTAGGCACAAACACATGCCATTCCATTTAGATCCATCCAAAAATGTTTTACTTCTACACTGGGAGTGAACACAAAACATGCTTGTTAGGTTTCCACTCAAATAAATGCTCCAAGTTCTTGTTGCTATCTCTCTAAAGTTGTGGTTGCAGAAAAGAGACATGGGGCTATGCAAAAGTTATTCATTAAAAAAAGAGAAAAAGAAAAAAAAGAATTGAGAAAAAATGGACAAGTGTTCGAGATATTTAAAACAATGGATACTCAGATGCCCGCCTGAAAAAAGAGAGATGAATAAGATAGCCCCTGTTCTCTAGCAAATATTTTCAAGTTTCCAAAAGAGAGAGATAAGTTTTCAAGGAGCAAAGTAGAATTAGGATATCCACCATATATATTCACCATATATCCACACACACACACGCATATCTCGATTTGATTGTATGACTCAACTCTCTTTGGATTCGTTGTTTGACTTTACAATATATGCAATGCAAGTATGCTCTAGCTTTCTCCCTACCTATGAACTCCACATAAAGCCTTAGTGGTAGGAAGAAAAAAGGCAACAACAAGTTATGCCTTGGTGAGGATCCATAAATACCACATATATTGAGAGACTTGAGAGTATCATACAATGGAATCTCTGAGTTTTATTTTGAAAACTTACAAAAACTCCAGAACAATGGTGAAACGAAGAACTTGAGACATAGTGCTTAACTTGATTGTTCTGTCTTTCAATTACTCAAGACCCAAGTGAAGGCTAAGAAGCCCCATGGTTGAAGGTAATATGGGTAAGTTTGAAAGTCAGATCAGTTTATTCTAATCCGGAGGAGAATTTTTTATTGAACACATGTGTACTTTTGTGGCATGAAAGCAATCTAGCAACTACTGATCCATTGTTGAGTTTAGATTTACTTAGGGACTAGCAAAGGTTAAGTGTGGGGGAGCTTGTTGATGGTCGTTAACATTCATCATAAACCATCAATATAACTTATATAAATGCATAAAAAGGATCACCAGCATAGGTCTAGGGGTTTAAACTAATGAATTCCATAAGTTTTGGTGAATCAGTGTTTACAGGAGGATTTATTCAGAAAACTGTCAAGGATGACCTATTTGTCAAAGGAAATCATGTTAATCCACGATGGTACATACATGGGAAGACTCTAGAAGACAAATCACTGAAGCAGACCAAGAGCCACTGACTTGTGGGTCTGGCCAGCCCTACCTTCATGTCGACCGGCCTATGGGCCCCACATGTCAGCCCCTCTTCACTACGTCGGTTCACCACTGCCTCCTAGATTGCATATACGCCGTCCTTTTAAGTCGGTTTGATCCGAGGGTCCAGAATTGATGCTACCCCCTATATATAGCAGCCCCTACCCCCCTCCTTGGAGCTATTGTGAAAATCCTAATTCATATCTCTCATTCAGATCAACACACACCAGGAGGATAAGGTCTAGAACTCTCCAATGTAGTAGATTAGTAACTCGGGAGTGAGGGTCGAGTTAGGCTCATGCTCAAGTTCTAGATCTAGTCTTGGAGGCTCGACAAAGCCTTGTATCATCACTTCTACATCTTGTAAGACTTATTATCAATTTATCATATTCCTATCTACATGGCTATGCTTACTTTGAATATATATCTTGCTTAGTTAAAGGTTATCAATACTTTTGTGTGCGGGTTCATAGAGCGCTTAGCTTTCTAGTTTACAAGTTAGGCTAAGTAACCAAGCTTCGTGTAAGCATGGTGCTTATACGATGCTCTGCCTATGAGTACACCTTGTTCCCTGGTTGTGTGGTAGCAGCAGGAGGTGACAACCCTATCTATCCTTTGTAGTCCACACTGAATTGAGGAGGTTGTTAAATTGTAGGACCGTAGTCATGTCAGTAGTGTTATCTTTTATGGATGCTCTACTGTCTAAGCGGCATCTTGAAGTGCACAAGAGTAGGGTTAGTCTTAGCTATAGTTGGGTGTATATATACTTTGACCATGTAATAAGAATGTCACAGGAACCCACCTCACCCGTTACTCTCCCAAGTTGACTAGTTTACATTATCTTAGTGATCTATCCCCTGAGTGTCATTATGCTTTATTCCTATCATTACATTCACCCCTGATTTAGCTATGATGGTATGATGATTGGTAGACATTCCTCTATTACTCAGTAAGTCTTTACTCCATTGTTTCCCTATGGTAAAGTATAAATAACAATACCTGGAATACTCCCAGTAAAATGATACAATGGTATTATGTGTGCTTGTGGAATCCTTCATATTCTATTTGCGTTAATAAATACCAATAAGCATTTTTGGCATCGTTGTCGGGGAAAGAATTGGTGTAAAGATTTAGATCATTAACATACCACTAACTTTAATAGGATTACCCTTGTTCTGTTGAGTTGTGAAATAAGATAGGACAGCAAACGTCTTTTCGACCTTTCAACAAGCTTCCACAAGAAAAGAAGAAACATTGAAGAACCCCAGGGTGCCTGAACATTCAAGATCCATCAACATTGAAACCCTACCATCTCACAGGTTTGTATACACATATATATTATATTAACCATGTGTAGATTGGAGAAAAAGGTCGACGTCACAAGAATTCAAATCACATCTTGTGGGGGGTACGACCCTGGATACCCACAGCAGACTACATGGGCTACGCTGCCAGGGGCGGTCCAGCCCATAAGACAAAGACCTACGGTGCATGGCACTACTCGGCGTGTACCGCAAGACATCAAGGGCAATATCCTGAAGATACGGTGTAATCTGTTAGGATATGTTACGATCCCGTGATCCTTGTAATTTGTTATTACTTATCAGTTATCTCCCAGATCTAACAGACTTGTAACCCTGCCCCCAGCTATATAAGGCGGGTAGGGGACCCCTCAAAACACACGCAATATCATACGATAGCCAATACATACCAACCGACCATAGGAGTAGGGTATTACATCGTGCTGACGGCCCGAACCTGTCTAACTCTTGTGTCTCTATTGCCTTCTTGTTCTTGATTACGTGCACCTCTATCGATCAATTTACCTTAATGGGATACCCCTTGGAGGACTGTCGAGCATCTTTTGTCGACAGTTGGCACACTAGGTAGGGGTGTGCATGCTATTTCTATGATGAACAAGATGGTACGTTTTGCAGGCTCTTTGACCTCTTTGAAGCCTGTCCAGATCTTTACGGTTGGATTGATCTCTTGGGTCATCAATGCTGACGTAGATGGAGAGATCATCGAGCCGGTGCAGATCGATTCTATACTGACCACACCAGTACCTGCAATAGCAGATCTGATCTCAGAACTGCCTCCGAGGTCGTCTTCACCAACAACTCACCGCCTGCTCCCCCGCTACCCAAGGATGCAGATCGACAACGACGATCTGATCGCATCCATCGATCAGGTTGGCTCTAGAAGACAAATCACTGAAGCAGACCAAGAGCCACTGACTTGTGGGTCTGGCCAGCCCTACCTTCATGTCGACCGGCCTATGGGCCCCACATGTCAGCCCCTCTTCACTACGTCGGTTCACCACTGCCTCCTAGATTGCATATACGCCGTCCTTTTAAGTCGGTTTGATCCGAGGGTCCAGAATTGATGCTACCCCATATATATACTAGCCTCTACCCCCCTCCCTAGAGCTATCTTGGAAGCCCTAATTCATATCTCTCATTCGGATCAACACACACCAGGAGGATTAGGTCTAGAACTCTCCAATGTAGTAGATTAGTAGCTCGGGAGTGAGGGTCGAGTTGGGCTCATGCTCAAGTTTTGGATCTAGTCTTGGAGGCTCGGCAAAGCCTTGTATCTTCACTTCTACATCTTGAAAGACTTATTATCAATTTATCATATTCTTATCTACATGGCTATGCTTACTTTAAATATATATCTTGCTTAGTAAAAGGTAATCAATAATTTTGTGTGCGGGTTCATAGAGCGCTTAGCTTGCTAGTTTACCGGTTAGGCTAACTAGCAGAGCTTGGTGTAAGCATGGTGCTTATACAATGCTCTGCCTGTGAGTACACCCATAAGTATTCCAAGTATCATATCCATAGGAAAACGTGTGAGACTAACTATGGCCTAACTTAACTAAGGGTAGCAACACGGTTAGGATAAACAGGAGCGTAGAGAGGATAACTAAAGTTCTCTAGTTCTAACTTAGGTAAGCTATGTCTTCTACTGTTCAACTGGGGACATTACTAGGGAAAGACACTAGCAAAGGATGCTTTCCTTCGCAACCGTGTCCTACGTGCGCCTATAGACGGGAGGTGGACTACAAAGGATCAATGAAGCTATACAGTATAAGCTATAAAGAACTTATGTCAAGTGATCTATCACCTTCTGGAATGCAGGGTGCATCCATGATTTACCCAAGTCTAAGCACCACGCTTACACTTACGGTTAATACTCTACTCCCTCTAGAACAGGAATAAAACACTCAAGAGAGTCGTGAACCTGATGAACAATATAAACAAGATGCTTACTCGAATTAGAACTTGATTACCAGCTCGAAGGCAAGCTCAAGTAGAACTTGGATCCGCCAAGGTACAAGCCGTACACATGCGTTCAATCAAGAATTCTCCTCCGAATTAGAATAAATTGTTCTAACTTTCAAACTTACCCATATTACCTTCAACCATGGGGCTTCTTAGCCTTCACTTGGGTCTTGGGCAATTGAAAGATAGAACGATCAAGTCAAGCACTATGTCTCAAGTTATTTGTTCCACCATTGTTCCAGATTTTTTATAAGTTTTTAAAATAAAACTCAGTGATTCCATTGTATGACACTCTCAAGTCTCTCAATATATGTGGTATTTGTGGATCCTCACCAAGGCAATAAAGATGTTTTGCCTTTTTCTCTTCCTACCACTAAGGCTTATGTGGAGTTCATAGGTAGGGAGAAAGCTAGAGCATACTTGCAATGCATATATTATAAAGTCAAACAAGGGATCCAAAGAGAGTTAAGTCATACAATGAAATCAAGATGTGCATGTGTGTGGATATATGGTGGATATATATATGGTGGCTAACCTAATTCTACTATGCTCCTAGAAAACTTATATGTCCTTTGAAACTTGGAAACATTTGCTAGAGAGTATGGGCTATCTTATTCATCTCTTTCTCTTCTTTTTTTCCAGGCGGGCATCTAAGTACCCATTGTATTAAATATCTCAGACACTTGTCCATTTTTTCTCATCACTTTTTTCTTCTTTTTTTTTTATGAATAACTTTTGCATAGCCCCATGTCTCTTTTCTGCAACAAAACTTTGAGAGATAGCAACAAGAACTTGGAACATTTATTTGGTGGATGGCAAACCTAACAAGCATGCTTTTGGTGTTCACTCCCAGTGTAGGAGTAGAACATTTTTGGGTGGATCTAAATAGAAAGCATGTTGTTGCGCCTACCCCTAGTGTAGGAGTAGTGCATATCTGGGTGGTGTGTACGTGATCTTGGTTTTAAGAGCATGACAAATCTCTCATAAGGGTCAACAAAGCTTAACAAAACTCCATGCAAAAGCAAGCAACATATATGTGGAAGTTTTTCTAGTCTAAACAAGTATGGCTCTGGTGGGGATTCAATCTTTGTCATATAGGAACTCATCATGTAGTATTTTTTGTGTTTTTCTAAAGATAAATCTCTAGAACTTTAGTGTCCCTTAGAACAAGATAAACAGTAGCATAGACCTTCTCATATCATATTCGTCAATTAGCTAGACTTAGATCAAGCATATGCTACCCACGAGTTTCAAGTTCAGCCTTATATCAAATCAGTCGTATCCAAAACTCGGGAGAATTTGAGGCTGAAAACTAGGTACTTGAAAGGAATTACAACAGAGCAACTATTCATCATTTCCATTTGAGAGATTATTCTGAGTCCTCTTTATTTTATTCGGCTCTCAATAACAAATTTAAGCAAACTAGACAGATCTTTTATTTTGTTTTCACTTTTACTAGATCACACATTATTACTATAACTATATATATTTATTATGAGGATAACTTTTTATTTTGTTTCATTCATCATTCATTTTTTAACTATTTAAAAGAAACTAAAAACTAAAACAAAAGGGGAAAGAATACTTACCTGGATACACAGGAGTACTTCTCCCCCAAGCTAGCTCTTTCGGTGAGGGTTCGATGTTGTAAGTCCTTCGATCCGGACTTCTCCTTGTGATGTTCATTGATCAAGTACCTTGGTTCGCTCTGAAGATGAGGATTCTTGTGATGACGCCTCTAATGGTGATGTCACCTTCTTCCACCAAACCTGTCTTGGTTGTGAGTTTTGATTTTGGTTTGACATATTCAGGACCTTCACTTATAGAAATTGGGGAGTCGACTGTCTTCCCCCACACTTTGCTTGAAGTGTGTCCTACTCATAAAGACAAGGTAGAGATCAAGTGCATGGGCTCTGTTGGTGGGAAAACACCAACAGAACCAAAATTTTATTCCTCTCTAACCTTAGGCATATTGAATATGATGAAGTTGATGTTTATGTGTTTTGTTCAATTATGTCATGGGTGATAAGATCAGAATATTGAGCATGCATATATCATTTAAGTTGATTTGTCCAAAAGGTTTGAGTTTCTTAACCCTTGGAAGGATTGTCTATCTTTACATAATGTATCAAACTTTACATGATTATGACTATCATCTTCCAGAGATAGGATGTCTAATATTTTAGCTCACTTGGTTAAAACTATGAGATCAAGAAAGTGATGCTACGAACAAGCTTAAAGAACAAGACATGTTGAGATAATTAGGTCTGATCATGTAAATTGTAACTCAAACATATTTTGTTTCTTATTTATGTGTCTGCCAGAATCAAGGCAAAACTTTTAAATAATGACTATTTACCTTAGGATGTTACCTTTGTCATTGGAGCGTAATGTCACCATATGATAAAAGGTAGATGACTCATGATGGTCCTTCCTTTTGCTTGAAGTTTTCTTTGTTCGGCTAGTCTCGCAGCTTGAGCTGTTCATGAGCTTCTTGTTTCCTAGTTCATACCTTTTCTTTCTCATCCTTTTGTCATGCCATCTTTCTGCTCTTCGATCTTTTGACACCTTGTTAGACCTTTTGCCTCACTCATTGTTTTATGCCTGCAAAGAATTAGTGGACAACACATGCCCGAAGGAATATATAATTTTGAAACACGGATTGTTTGTCCAGAATTTTGTAATTTTCCTCTATGCTAATGAAAAGATGATTTTGGGATTACTTTAGTGTAGAGATCATGTTTTATACAAGCATGGCTCAAGGCAAAGGTAACTTGCAGCAAAACACAAAGTGAATGAACTTTGGTACTTACAGTTCTTTCATCCATGTTGAATGAGGTATGTAGTTCTTACATCTATAATGAATGAGTTGTGTCTTCTTGTGCAAGTTATTGAGGTTCGTCATGTGCCTTACTTCATTTCCGATTTGAATTCATCTCGTGACTTACCAATATTGAATTAAGAGTTTCCTGCATGGGGTTAGTCCAACAAAATGACCAGTATCTATTATAGCATATTCTTAGTTCAAAAATCAAACTAGACACCTTCTCTAATTTAATCTAGGAAAGCATTTTAACCTAAGCACCATGCTTAATTTAAAAGCCTTTGGAAGTACGATCAGCACCCCTAAACTAAGCTCCATGCTTAATTTAAAAGATGTATGAACATATTCCAAACCTCGAATATACTATAGTAAACAAAGGTAGCATGAAAGCATTACAGAGATTTATTTAATTGGAGATGAAAGAGCATGATTGTTATTGAGCATGATTTAAAGGTAGAGACAACCAAGATGAATTAGCAATATGGCATAAGATTTTTCAAAGAATCCCATCCCCCAGGCTTGAATTTTGCAAGGCAAAATCAAGTTTGGATGATGTGATTCAGTGTTGCATGATGATTGGTTGGACATACCTTGAGTCATCATCCTTCATTCTTTTTGCTTCAAATCTGGAATGGTTAGTGACAAAAATACCCGAAGAAATATTTTCACAATTATGTTTCTATGCTCACTTCACAAGGGCATCACAACAGAAGGTAAAAACTCATATTATCTCCCGAAAGTTCTTATTTTAGGACAGGAGCTCATCTTTGGAAAACCTTCGAGTTGCACTCAAGTTGGTGAAGTGGTTTCCCCTTCAACATCAACCTTTATGTACCTATCTCAAGATTCATACAATGAGATCTATAATATTTATGATAAACATATGCATCTACAACCACCCTTTCAAAGTCTTTATGAACAAGGAGAATGAGGGAGTTGAAGATCTCATGTGTGGCAATGTTGGAGAGACTAATTAATTCAGGAGACTTCTCAACGAGCATGGATTTGATGAGGTGTTCATGAAATAAATTCCATGCTTGTTGATGTTATCTTCCCTTTCAAGCTTTAAGGGTGTTTCTTCATGAATATCTATAGGCAGAAACATTGTCTCCATCATTCCATGCCTATGACATTCATTGGATGTTTTATTGTCCAAGATTTTCCATGGATTGGTGGCTCTCGGGTTGATCTCATCTAAGGCCTCCTCCAAACTTGGATGAGTCATGTTTATTAAAGAGATTGATTTAAGCTCACTGTTTGAATCTAGGCCAAGTTTGGATTCTACCCATAAGGCTTCGTCCTTGTCCATCTATCGGGGACCAATACCAGGGTACCCAAAGAGGAGGAGCTAATAACCATAACCATTGATTCATCCGAGCAGTCAAGAGCGCGACTACAGCTCCAACCGACCCCTGGGTACACAAACTCTGCCTCACCCAACCCCTGAGGGTTGGCTCTGCCTCGCCCGACCCCTAAGGGTGGCTCTGCCTCGCCTGACAACCGTGCCCGACTCCCAAGGGTGGCTCTGCCTTGCCCAACACAGAGGCCATGGGCTCCGCCTAGCCCGACCCCTGAGGGTTGGCTCCGCCTCGCCTGACACCGAGGCCACGGGCTCCAACTCGCTCGACCCCCGAGGGTGGCTCTGCCTCGCCCAACACCAAGGCCTCGGGCTCTGCCTCGCCTAACCCTTGAGGGTTGGCTCCGCCTCGCCCAACACCGAGGCCGCAGGCTCTACCTCACCCGACCCTTGAGGGTGGCTCTGCCTCGCCCGACACTGAGGCTGTGGCCTCCACCTCGCTCGACACCGAGGCCGCGGGCTCCACCTCGCCCGACCCCTGAGGGTTGGCTCTGCCTCGCCCGACACCGAGGCCACAGGCTCCACCTCGCCCGACCCCCGAGGCCGCGGGCTCTGCCTCGCCTGACCCCTAAGGGTTGGCTCTATCTCGCCCAACCCCCGAGGGTTGGCTCCGCCTCGCGCAACACCGAAGCCGCAGGCTTCGCTTTCCCCAACCCCTGAGGGTGGCTCCACCTTGCCCGACACCGAGGCTACGGGCTCTACCTCGCCCGACCCCCGAGGGTTGGCTCCACCTCGCCCGACACCAAGGCCTTGGGCTCTGCCTCGCCCGACCTCCGTGGGTGGCTCCGCCTTGCCTAACATCGAGGCCATGTGCTCTATCTCGCATGACCCCTGAGGGTTGGCTCCACCTTGCCCAACCCCTGAGGGTGGCTCCACCTTGCCCAACCCCTGAGGGTTGGCTTTGCTTCGCCTAGCCTCTGGGGAGGAACTCCACCTCGCCCGACCCTAAGGCCGGGGGCTCCATCTCGCCCGACAGAGACCCATACCGCTGCCAACCACTCTTGGTCCAAGCATATGGGCCTAGGTCAAAGCTCTGACATCAAGGAGGTGACCGACACACCCCAATATAACCCGAGGCCATGACGGACCATACCTGAAGATCACATCAAGAACAACGTCGGGTGAATCTTTGTTGTTCTACCTAACCCTCGTACGAACACTGATAGGCACGTTAGTTCACCATGACTTTCGTCAGGACAGAGTGGAGCACCATGACCGGCGGACGACGCTTGCGCATGGCACCAGTGATGGACAAGGCTGTGACATGAAGTTGTCCCTGTCGACGTCTACAGGGTTGGTGGGACCCACATAGAAGAGAAGAAGGACCCGATGATTCTAGAGGACTTCTTCTCCTTCTGATTCTTCTTTTTTCCTCCACTGTAACCCCTGCTTTACCTTGGCCTATAAAAGGGAAAGCAGGGCATCCCATTAGGGGGATGGAACAAATGATCAGATAGAACTCGACTCGAATCGAGCACATCGCAACACATCACACTAATTCGGACTCGAACCCCAAATCAATTAGAACACGCAAGCACACAGTAGAGAAGCGACCGAGCCCTTGGTGCCCGTTCGCTCCTCCCCCTAGAGACTTGGGACATGTCCCTCTCTCGACTATTTGTAACCCCTACTATGAACCTTCAGTGCTAGTAACATAAGTAGCAGCAATGAACTAGATGTAGGAACATTCTGCCCGAACCAGTATAAACCTCGTGTCCTCTTAGCACACCATCCGAGCCAGACGCGCAATATTAGAAATTTACTTATTGGTGGCAACTCGAAACACCGACACCATCCATTCTTTAGCAACGGTATATGAGTTCTTCATACATTCTAGCCATTGTCATTGCTCTTTTTAGTCATCCTTGTGGCCTTCATGACTCCCATGCTTAGAGTGTCTTGGTGGATTTCTAGGATCATCACAAGTTTCAGGAGAAAGAGCATAAGAGGGATCATCGAGGTCAAGGATGGGTTTAGAGATGTGTTCAGATGAGACATCTAATATGGGCATAAAAGGGGAGAGAATAGGAATGGCTTCTAGATAGCTTGGCTCTCCTATGGCTTCACTAGACATGCCACCCTTGTGTTCTTTCCAATGTCCTATATGGGAATAAGGATGCTTTCCAAGAGATCCCTTCTTGAGAGGATTTGAATTATTCGCTCAAAGGTCTCTTGTGGAACTGAAAGTTTAAGCTTTTTCCAAAATCAGCATCAAAAAGATCATCCTCATAAGAAATTTTAAAAGGTTGAATTTCTTCTTCCCTTGGAGGATTTTGGGGTATTGATGGTTCGGGATTGACAGCTAAATCTTGGAATTGGAGTGGTTGTGATTTGCCTATCAAAACTTCCTCTTCTTGTTCAGGAGATGATTCCTTCTCTTCCTCGGGGAGTTCATTATGAATGCTAGTGCAGGGAGTCTTTTCACTAATTCTATCAAGCATAGATCTTGCTTCACTAGCAGATAGATGAAGGAAAGCTCCTCTAGAGGCTGCATTAAGGGATTTCATGAAATCCTTGCTAAGACCCATATAAAAATGTTGAAGAAGTACAGGGTCTTAAATGGCAAGGTCTGGGCCGGTGATGATGAGTTCATTAAAATGATCCCATGATGTACCAAGAGATTCTTCTTCTAGTTGTCTAAAATTAGGACCTCTTTCCGAAGGCTAACCACTTTAGAGATGAGAAAGAAACATAAACAAAATTTAGAACATAACGTTTCTCAATCTCCTTGCATACTTGCTACAGTTTGACTGTACCAATGTTTAGCTCTTTCCATCAAAGAGAATGGAAACAACTTCCATCTTACGATTTTGTCAGACATGCCAGCGATACGTAAGCATGCACATGTCTATTCAAACTCTTGTAGGTGTGAGTATGGGTTTTAATCGCCTTCTCCCGAGAAGGATTTATCCCGAATCAATTTTATAAAACACGAGCGCAGCTCATAGCCAGGTGTTAGGATGGGCTCTGAAGATTTTGGTGGCTCTAGGCTTATGCTCGTGGGTTTAGCATATTGATAGATAGGAGTGGAATCCATGCTAAACAAAAAAGTAAAAGAAAGAATAAAAGATAAAAGGTTAAGCTAGGCTTGTAGTTAATTCAACAACCGTTTCCCCGGCAACGGCGCTAGAAAGCTTGTTGGTATATTTAACACACATAGATAAATCCACAAGCACACGGATACCGCTGTAGCTTTCACCCATAAGTATTCTAAGTATCGTATCCATAGGGAAATATGTGAGACTAACTACGGTCTAACTTAACTAAGGGCAGCAACAAGGTTAGGATAAACAGGAGCGTAGAGAGGATAACTAAAGTTCTCTAGTTCTAACTTGGGTAAGCTATGTCTTCTATTGTTCAACTAGGGACATTACTAGGGAAAGACAGTAGCAGAGGATGTTTTCCTTTGCAACCGCGTCCCACGTGCGCCTACAGACAGGAGGTGGACTACAAAGGATCAACGAAGCAATATAGTACAAGCTATATAGAACTTATGTCACTCACGCGATCTACCACCTTTTGGAATACAGGGTGCATCCACAATTAACCAAAGTCTAAGCACCACACTTACACTTACGATTAATACTCTACTCCCTCTAGAACAGAAATATAGCACTTAAGAGAGTCATGAACCTGATGAACAATATAAATAAGATGCTTACTCTAATTAGAAGTTGATTACCAGAGATATCTCGAAGGCAAGCTCAAGTAGAACTTTGATCCGCCAAGGTACAAGCCATAGAGAGAGCACCGATAGGCTGGCACCTCCTCCAAACTCTTTTCTCACTCTCTATCTCACTATTTCTATTCATAAGACTAGATCCTATAGAGGACTAATCTTCTCTTGATAGCTGGCTCTGATCTTGACGAGGAGAATATGAATTAGGGTTTCAGGATGGCTCTAGGGAGGGTGGCAGGGCCTAGTATATATAGGCTAGAGCGTCCAACATGACTACTTGGATCAAACCGACTTAAAGAATGGCGTAGATGCAACATAGGAGGCGGTGGAGAACCGACATTGCGACGCGGAGGCTGAAAGGTGGGCCTAGGGGTCGGGCGGCCTGCAGGTGGGGCTGGCCGGTCCCACATGGTAGCCCCTTGGGGTCTGCTTTGGTGGAGAGCCTCCTGGAGTCTTCTAGAATCTTCTCATGCTGTTTACGTGGTGGAATTCCGTAATTTCCTTTGAATAATAGCTCCCCTTTGATGGTTTTCTAGATAAACCCTGCAGAAAACACAGATTCATGAAAACTCATGTAATTTATTAGTTTAAACCCCTATACCTATGTTTGGTGATGGAATTAAGTATAAATACATGTTATGTTGATGGTTTATAATTGATGTTAGTGACTGTCAACAGTCGGCTTGTACCGGCCTCCCCGGGTGGACCTTCTAGAGTTGGCGAAGGAGGTCGGCTGCAGGGGATGACATGCGGGCTCAAAGCCCCCGAGCCCCTGAAAGGCCGAGGGAAAGCTTTGTCTTCTTGGCCCCGTTCGCTGGTCTGAACTTTGGCTGAAACTGGCTGAAAAACACTGTTCCGGCTGAATTGTTGTGAGAGAAAAACACTGTTCCGGCTGAAAAAATAAGCCAAACAAGCCAAATTTAAGACAAGCGAACGGGGCCCTTGTGTCATGCCCCGGACGTGACCCTATCGGGGGAGCAGTTGGCAGGGCCACTCCTAGGGAGCAATGCTAGGGAGCCCCCGAGCAATGGTAGCCTGGAGCTTGTCTTCTTGTGTCTAGGCCTTGGCTAGCATCGTTAGCCAAGCAGGAGCTAAGGGCCAGGCCTGGATGCGCCATAGATCAGGTGCCCGACGAGCCCCCGAGCCCCAAGCAGCGGTCGTGGCCATGTCTAGCTTAGCTGGGTCTGTTTGCCAGAGGGTGCGTGCGAGCGTGCCCGATGGGAATAGCCCCCGAGCGATCATGAAGGGGTAGGTCGAGGGTCTTCTTTGGTCGGGAACCTTTGGACTCGAGGCTTAACATACCCATATGTTACGATCTCGTCACTATGTCTAGTCATGAACCATTGGACACGAGGGCGCTCTCGGATTAGGAGGAGAAAGTGGTTGTGAACTAGAAGATGCTGGTGATGGATGTTGGTATATATTAACGCACACAGATAAATCTGCAAGCGCACAGATACTACTGTAGCTTTCACCTAGAGGTATTCCAAGGATCGTATCCATAGGGAAACATGTAAGACTAACTACGGTCTAACTTAACTAAGGGTTGCAACAAGGTTAGGACAAATAGGAGCGTAGAGAGGATAACCAATGTTTTCTTGTTCTGACTTCGGAAAGCTATTTCTTCTATTATTCAACTGGGGACATTACTTAAGAAAAGACACCAGTAGAGGATGCTTTTCGTAGTAACTGGGTCCTACTTGGCCTTCAAGCGAGAGGTGGACTACAAAGGATTCAACGAGGCTATAAGAGTCACCCTCGTGAGCTACCACCGATCCCGAATGTTGGGTATATCTACGATTAACCTAAGTCTAAGCACCATACTTACACTTACGATTAATACTTTACTACCTCTAGAACAGGAATAAAGCACTCAAGAGAGTCGTGAACCTGAAGAACAATATAAACAAGATGCTTACTTGAATCAGAAGTTGATTCCTAGAGATATCTCAGAGGCAAGCTCAGATAGAACTAGGATCCACCAAGGTACAAGCCAAAGTGAGAGCACTGATAGGCTGGCACCTCCTCCAAACTCATCCCTCACTCTCTATCTCACTATTTCTATTTATAAGACTAGATCCTATGGAGGACTAATCTTCTCTTGATAGCTGGATCGATCCTAAAGATATGAATTAGGGTTTTAGGTATGGCTCTAGGGAGGGGGTCCAGGGCTGTATATATAGGTGGTAGCATCAATTTTGGACCCTCGGATCAAACCGACTTGAATAAACGGCGTAGATGTGATCTTTAAGGCGGTGGGAAACTGACATAGTGAGGAGGGGCTGACCCATGTCAGCCTCTCGCGGTCATCTTCGATGGAGAGTCCTCTGGTGTCCTCTAGAACCTTCTGGAGTTGTTTACGCCATGGAAAAACATGATTTACTTTGATGAATAGGTCCACCTTGATGGTTTTCTGGATAAACCCTTCTGAAAACATAGATTCACCAAAACTCATGGAATCTGTTAGTTTAAACCCCTAGACCTATCTTTGGTGATGGAATTAAGTATATATGTAGGTTATGTTGATGTTTATAATTGATGTTAGTGACCATCAACAAGATCCCCCAAGCTTAACCTTTGCCGGTCCCTGAGCAAAGCTAAAGTCAGCATTGGATAAGGAGTTGCTACAATGTGTTCACTCCACAAAAGTACACATGCGTTCAATCAAGAATTCTCCTCCAGTTTAGAATAAATTGTTCTAACTTTTAAACTTACCCATATTACCTTCAACCATGGGGCTTCTTAGCCTTCACTTGGGTCTTGAGCAATTGAAAGACAGAACGATCAAGTCAAGCACTATGTCTCAAGTTATTTGTTCCACCATTGTTCTAGAGTTTTTATAAGTTTTCAAAATAAAACTCAGAGATTCCATTGTATGCCACTCTCAAGTCGCTCAATATATGTGGTATTTGTGGATCCTCACCAAGGCAATAAAGATATTATGCCTTTTTCTCTTCCTACCACTAAGGCTTATGTGGAGTTCATAGGTAGGGAGAAAGCTAGAGCATACTTACAATGCATATATTATAAAGTCAAACAATGGATCTAAAGAGAGTTGAGTCATACAATGAAATCAAGATGTGCATGTGTGTGGATATATACAGTGGCTAACCTAATTCTACTCCACTCTTTGAAAACTTATCTCTCTTTTGAAACTTGAAAACATTTGCTAGAAAACAGGGGCTATGTTATTCATCATCTCTTTTTTTAGGCGGGCATCTAAGTACCCATTATTTTAAATATCTCGGACACTTGTGTCCATTCTTTTTTCTCAACACTTTCTTCTCTTTTTTCTTTTCTCTCTTTTTTATATGAATAACTTTTGCATAGCCCATGCATCTTTTCTGTAACAAAACTTTTGAGAGATAGCAACAAGAACTTGGAGTATTTATTTGCTGGATGAAAAAAACCTATCAAGCATGTTTTGTGTTCACTCCTAGTGTAGGAGTAAAATATTTTTGGGTGGATCTAGATGGAAGGCATGTTTTTGCGTCTACCCCCAGTGTCGGAGTAGTGCATATTTGGGTGTAGTGTACGTGATCTTGATTTTAAGAGCATGACAAACCTCTTATAAGGGTCAACAAAGCTTAACAAAATTCAATGCAAAAGCAAGCAACATATATATGGAAGTTTTTCTAGCCTAAATAACATGTATGGCTCTGGTGGGAATTCAAACTTTGTCATACAGGAACTCATCATGTAGCATTTTTTGTGTTTTTCAAAAGATAAATTTCCAGAACTTTAGTGTCACTTGGAACAAGATAAACACCAGCTCAAACGTTCTCATATCATATCTATCAGTTACCTAGACTTAGATCAGGCATATGCTACCCACGACTTTCAAGTTCAGAGTAAATCCTTATATCAAAACAATTTTATCCAAAACTCGGGAGAATTCAAGGCTAAAAACTAGGTACTTGAAAGGAATTACAATAGAGCAACTATTCATCATTTCCATTTAAGAGATTATTCTGAGTCCTCTTTATTTTATTCAGCTCTTAAAAACAAATTAAAGCTAGACACACCTTTTTATTTTGTTTTCAATTTTACTAGATCACACATTATTACTGTAAATGACTAATGCAAAGATAAATTTTTATTCATCGTTTTTTCAACTAATTAAAAAGAAACTAAAAACTAAAATGAAGGGAAAGAATACTTACCTAGATACATGGGAGTGCTTCTCCCCCAAGATAGCTCTTTCGGTGAGGGTTAGATGTCTTAAGTGCTTCAAACCGGAGTTCTCCTTGTGAAGTTCATTGATCAAGTACCTCGGTTTGCTCTGAAGATGAGGATTCTAGCGGTGATGCCTCTAATGGTGATGTCACCTTATTCCATCAAACCCATCTTGGTTTTGAGTTTGGATTTTTGATTTGACAGGTTCAGAACTTTTACTTGTAGAAATTGGGGGATCGATTAACTTCCCCACACTTTGATTGAAGTAAGTCCTGCTTATAGGACAAGGTAGATATCAAGTGCATGGGCTCTGTTGGTGGAAAAACACCAACATAACCAAAACTTTATTTATTCCTCTCTAACCTTAACCACATTGAACAAGATGAAGTTGATGTTATATGCTTCGTTCATTTATAACTTTGGTGATAATATCAGAAGATTGAGCATGAATATAGCATTTAAATACATTTGGCAAAAAGGATTAAATTGCTTAACCTACGGAAGGATTGTCTATCTTTACATAATGTATCGAACTTTACATAATTATGACTATCATCTTCTAGAGATAGGATGTGCACTTTTTAACTCATTTGGTTAAGACTATGAGATCAAGAAAGTGGTGATGGGAACAAACTAAACATGTTGAGTTAATTAGGTTAGATCAAGTAGAATTGTAACTCAAACATGTTTGTTTCTTATTTGTGTGCCTACCAGAATCAAGGAAATTTTTTTAAATGATTACCATTTACCTTAGGATGTTACATTTGTCCTTGGAGCGTGATGACACCATGTGACGAAGGGTAGATGACTCATGATAGTCCTTCCCATTTCGGTTGAAGTTTTCCTTGCTCAGCTAGCCTCGCATCTTGAACTATTCATGAGGTTCTTTTTCTCCTAGATTGCACCATTTCTTTCACATTCTTTTGTCATGTCATCTTTTTGCTCTTCGATCTTGACATCTTTGTCCTTGTTGCCGACGTGTGAGTTGGTCCTTTTGAAGATAATGGAAGCAGGCATATTATGTCTGATACGAGGTGGGTTACATCCTGCTTCTCATCAGCATCCTAGTTGGAGTCTTAGAAAGACTCAATGCTATGATGTATTTGATGTTGCTCATAGCATGTCGATTTGTTCATCCACTTCCTCAGCGTGATTCATCTCCAATACGAATTCATCTCTTGACTTACCCATATTGGATTTGAGCGTTTCCTACAGGGGTTAGTCTAATAAAATATCCAGTGTCTACACAAGCAATTTTTAGTTTAATAACCAAACTAGAGTCCATGTCTAATTTAATCTAGGAAAGCATTTTAACCTAAGCACCACACTTAATTTAAAAAGCCTTCTGAAGTAGGATCAACACTCCTAAACTAAGCACCATGCTTAATTTAAAAGATGTATGAACATACTCTAAACCTTAAGCATACTGTAGCAAACAAAGGTATCATGAAATCATTATAGAGATTTTTTCAAATAGAGATGAAAGAGCATGATTGTTATTTAGCAAACTGAGCGTGGTTTAAATGTAGAGACAACCAAGATAACACATGGCAAGAGATGTTTTTAGAGAAGTCCATCCCCTAGCTTGAATTTTGCAGCAAAATCAAGTTTGGATGGATGTGATTAAATGTTGCATGATGATTGGTTGGACATACCTTGCGTCATCATACTTTATTCTTTTTGCTTCAAACCTGGAATGGTTAGTGAAAAAAATACCCAAAGGAATATTTTCACAATTATATTTCTATTCTCATTTCACAAGGGCATTACAGCAAAAGGTGAAAGCTTGTGTTGTTTCCTAAAAGTGCTTGTTTTAGGACAAAAGCTCATCCTTGGGAAACCTTCAAATCGCGCTAAGTTGGTGAGGTGGTTTCCCCTCCAACACCAACCTTTGTGTACCTATCTCAAGATTCATGCCAACGAGATTTGCAACATTTTTGATAAACATATGCATCTACAACCACCCTTTCAATTTTTTTGTGAACAGGAAGCACGAGGGGATTTAAGATCTCGTGTGTGGCAATGTTAGAGAGACCAATTGATTCAGGAGATTTTTCATGTGCACTTGGATTTGATGAGGTGATCATGAAATAACTTCCATGCTCATCGATGTCATCTTCCTTTTTAGACTCCAAGGTTGTTTCTTCATGAATGTCTATAGGCGGAAACATTATCTCTATCGTTCCATGCCTATGACATTCCTTGGTCATTTTATTGTCCAAGATTTCCCTTTTAATTGGTGACTCTCGGGTTGATCCTGTCCAAGGCCTCGTCCATCCATTCAATGGCAACGACACATAAGTTCTTAATATCCTCAAGCCATTGTTGTTGCTCTTCTTGGTCCTCCTTGTAGTCTTCATGGCTCTTATGCTTTGGATGTCTTAGTGGATTTCAAGGATCATCATGTGACTCAAGAAAAAGAGCATAAAGGGATCAATGGGGTTAGCATAAAAAAGATCATCCTCACAAGAAATTTTAAGAGGTTGAATTTCTTCTTCCCTTGGAGGATTTTGGGGTATTGATGGTTCGAGATTGACATCTAAATCTCAGAATTGGAGTGGTTGTGATTTGGCTATCAAAACTTCTTCCTGATCGGGGGATGATTCCATCTCTTCCTCAGGGAGTTCATTATGAATGCTAGTGCAGGGAGTCTTTCCACTAATTCTATCAAGCATAGATCTTGCTTCACTAACAGACAAATGAAGGAAAGCTCCTTTAGACGCTTGATCAAGGGTTTGCGTAGAATCCTCGTTAAGACCCATATAAAAACGTTGAAGGAGCATTGGGTCTAAAATAGCAAGGTCTGGGCCAGTGGTAATAAGGTTATTAATACATTCCCATGATGTGGCAAGAGATTCTTCTTCTAGTTGTCTAAAAGATAGAACCTCTTTTCAAAGGCTGACTACTTTAGAGAAGGGAAAGAAACGTAAACAAAATTTAGAGTGTAACATTTCCCAATCTCCTTACATACTCCCTATGGTTTGACTATACCATTGTTTAGCTCTTCCCGTTAAAGAGAACATAAACAACTTCCATCTGAAGGTTTCATCAGACATGCTCGCGATACGTAGGCATCCGCAAGTCTGTTCAAACTCTCGTAGGTGTGAGTATGAGTTTTCATCACCTTCACCTGAGAAGGATTGTTCCTAAATCAATTTTATAAAACACGGGCGTAGCTCATTGAAAGGATCAAGTTGCCCAAGAGGGAGGGTGAATTGGGCTAATTCTAAATTTTCTTTCAATAATTAAATCCTATTGATAGCTCAATTAACCCCTTGTGCCTAGAAAGTGTTTGTAAAGTTCTATCGCACAAATAGACTTGCAACCTAAGTTCCAAACCTACTCTAGCATGGTAATTCTAGGAATGTAAATGACAAGAATTGAATTGCTCAAAGTAATGCTTAAAGTAAATGCTCAAAGTAAAGAGAGGAGAGGAAACGCGGCGATGTTTTGCCGAGGTATCAGAGAGTCGTCACTCCCCACTAGTCCTCGTTGGAGCACCCGCACAAGGGTGAAGCTCCCCCTTGATCCGCGCAAGGATCAAGTGCTCTCTATGGGTTGATTCTTCGACACTCCATCGCGGTGAATCACCCATAACCGCTCACAATCTTGAGTCGGGTCACCCACAAGCTCTCCAGATGATCACCGAACTCCCAATCACCACCAAGCCGTCTAGCTGATAGCGATCACCAAGAGTAACAAGCACGAACTCTCACTTGACCATGCGAAGCCTAATGAGAAGATGGATGCACACTTTGCTACTCTTGATTCACTAATGAGGTTTCACTCTTGGATTCTCAAATCACAAACACCTCACTAGGACCTTGCTCTTCTTGGCACTCACAAGTGTGTTTCTCAGCAGTTGGAATGAGCAAAAGTGCCCCCTCACATGAAGGGGTGAAGTATTTATAACAGCAGCTGAAAAACGAACCGTTATGAGCTTCTGCGGGGTGACCGGACGCTCCGATCATGTTGACCGGACGCTCCGGTCAGTTCAACCCATGGACCAGTGTTTAAGTGATGACCGGACGCTGGCAGGGTCCGATCAGCATTGACCGGACGTGTCCGGTCGCATTTCTCCCTCACTGGATGCTTACTGTACTCGACCGGACGCTGAGCCTCTAGGGTCCGGTCAGTACTGACCGGACGCGACCGGTCGCAGATTCCCTTCTTTGGAACCTTACTAGAGTCTACCGGATGCTGCCTCTCAGCGTCCGGTCACTTGACCACTCCAGCGTCCGGTCGCACCGAACGCAATCTCTTGATCAAATGAACTGATCGGACCCTGTGGCCAGCGTCCGGTCGCACCGGAGCCAGCGTCCGGTTAGTATTTGACCCTCCATTCACCTTCAATTCTCGATCATGTGAGAATGAAGTTTGCTCCATTGGATCTTAGGCATATGTAGGAGCTACCTAGAGCTAGTTTAAACAAGTGTGCACCACACCTAACTCACAAGACTCATCTAGGTCAAGCTACCCGTCCATACCCCCCTTAATAGTACGGCCAAAGGAAAAACAAAGTCCTAAACTACTCTAAGTGTCACTCCAACTCCAATCGACACTTAGAACTAGTCATCCTTAACATTGTCGTCCATCCTTTGAAAACCGAAATGATTTCCATCGTAGGGGCATGACCACCTCGATTGCCCAATCGATCTCCATTACCATGACCTAACTTAATTGCCTCTACAAAACACACGTTAGTCATAGTAATCTTGTATTGTCATTAATCACCGAAACCCAACAAAGGGGCTTAGATGCTTTCACTCATACCTTGGTGAAAGCTTGTTGGTATATATTAACGCACAGATAAATCCGCAAGCACACGGATACCGATACCGCTGTAGCTTTTACCCGAAGGTATTCTAAGTATCGTATCCATAGGAAAATATGTGAGACTAACTATAGTCTAACTTAACTAAGGGTAGCAACAAGGTTAGGATAAACAAGAGCGTAGAGAGGATAACCAATGTTCTCTTGTTCTGACTTCGGTGAGGTATGTCTTCTACTATTCAACTAGAGACATTGCTTAAGGAAAGACACCGGCAAAGGATGCTTTTCATAGTAACTGAGTCCTACTTGGCCTACAAACAGGAGGTGGACTACAAAGGATTCAATGAGGCTATAAGAGTCACCCTTGTGAGCTACCACCAATCCCGAATGTAGTGTGCATCCACGATTAACCTAAATCTAAGCACCACGCTTGCACTTACGATTAATACTTTACTCCCTCTAGAACAGGAATAAAGCACTCAAGAGAGTCGTGAACCTGAAGAACAATATAAACAAGATGCTTACTTGAATCAGAAGTTGATTACTAGAGATATCTTAGAGGCAAGCTCAGATAGAACTTAGATCCACCAAGGTACAAGCCGTAGAGAGAGCACCAATAGGCTGGTACCTCCTCCAAACTCATCCCTCACTCTCCATCTCACTATTTCCATTTATAAGACTAGATCCTTTGGAGGACTAATCTTCTCTTGATAGCTGGCTCAATCATGAAGATATGAATTAGGGTTTCAGGGATGGCTCCAGGGAGGGGGTCCAGGGCTATATATATAGGTGGTAGCATCAATTCTGGACCCTCGGATCAAACCGACTTGAATAAACGGCGTAGATGCGATCTTTAAGGCGGTGAGAAACCAACATATCGAGGAGGGGCTGACCCATGGGTCCCCCATGTCAGCATCTCATGGTCAACTTCGGTGGAGACTCCTCTGGTGTCCTCTGGTCTAATCCATACTTTTCTTTAAAGTCTCTAGTGGGTGCGAGCGGCTCCTGCACCGAGAACCTTCTAGAGTTGTTTACGCCGTGGAAAAACGTGATTTACTTTGACAAATTGGTCCACCTTGATAGTTTTCTAGATAAACCCTGCTAAATACACAGATTCACCAAAACTCATGGAATTTGTTAGTTTAAACCCCTAGTGCTATGTTTGGTGATGGAATTAAGTATATATGCAGGTTATGTTGATGATTTATAATTGATGTTAGTGTTCGCCTGAAAGGTCCTAATGGCCTATGGGGGGTGAATAGCCTATTGAAAATTTCTATAACAACACTTAGCAAAGATGTTAGACAATTAAACGCCAAAGCGAGTGTTGCGGTAGCCTACTAAAATGCAAGCCACCTACCACAATTCTAGTGTCTATGATCTCTAAGCACACAATGGCTATGTCACTACACTAAGTTAGTGTGCTCTCAAAGACTAACTAAAGAGACACACTAACCATTAGACCCGACACAAGCTTGCTCTCAAAACTAGTTACACTAAAGAGTGAAGCAACACTAGAAATGTAAATGCAAGGTAGGGGATGTGATGATTATACCACCGCGTAGAGGAATTGATCCAATCACAATGATGGAGCCAATCAATCACAATCAATCACAATGAATACCAAGAAATCCTCGGACAAGATGATACGAGATTTTTTACCGAGGTTCACTAGCTTGCCGGCAAGCTAGTCCTCGTTGTGACAATTCACTCGGTTGGAGGTTCATGCACTAATTGGCATCACACGACAAACTCTCAATAGGGTGTCGCACAACCAACACAAGATGAGGATCATACAAGCCATGAGCAATCCACTACAATACCTTTTGGCTCTCCACCGGGGAAAGGTTAAGAACCCCTCACAATCACCACGATCAGAGCCAGAGACAAGCATCTTCCTCTGCTCGATGATCCTTGCTGCACCAAACCATCTAGGTGGTGGCAACCACCAAGAGTAACAAGCGAACCCCGCAGCGAAACATGAATACCAAGTGCATCTAGATGCAATCACTTAAACAAATTCAAATATGAACCGAATCGAGTATAAATATGATTTAAAATACACTTTTTTATTCAAACATAAATGAACCAATTTTGGGTAAGTTTTCTGAGAATAACTTTTTAAATTCTTTCATTTTCTAATTTCATTTTCTTTTATTTCAAATCCATTTTTAATTTCATTTGCAAAAGCAATTTTAACCATTTTGAATTTTCAATCAAACCCACTCAACGAAATAAATCAAATGCAATGGCATGTATGCTCAAACATGTTGCTACCTAACGATGAATTTTAATCTAATGAAAAAAAATTATTTCCCTATATTTCATGTGCACAAAAATTCCAAATTAAATCTTTTTAGGTCCATTTCCAGAATTTCCAAATTTTAGGGTGTTACAATTCTACCCCCCCCCCCCCTTAAGATGAATCTCGTCCCGAGATTCAAAAAAGTCTAGGGATAAGGAAGGGAGATAGAACTAGGAATAGAACTCAGATAAACATTCCAACATCTCAACTTGCATTGTAAACTTGCTTAACAAGTTACATAAGTCTCATCTCCAAAGCTCAAGAACAAAAAGATTTGGCTGCACGGACTACCCCCTTAAGTTGAGGGATACAACTGTCTTGAAAATAGAAACTTTAAACTCAAGGGCATAACCAACTTCATATGACATCCCATCTTGACTTCTAATGTGATTCTGTTACACCTCAAAGAGATGAGGAAAATCTATCTTCATTTGATTCTCATTCTCCCAAGTTGCATCTTCCTCTGATTGGTTACTCCATTGAACTTTACACACTTTAAGCACTCTTCCCATAAGAGTTCCCTTGGCTCTTTCTAAGATCCTAACTAGATAATCCTCATAAGTATAATCATCTGTCAGATAGAGCTCCTCCAAGGGTGTTTGTTCCTCTACACCATCATCTGGAAACTCATAGTCCACTTTACTATCCTCAGTGTTCACACCTTCTAATAGATCATTTCCATTGTCATATTCCTCAGGTGAAGGTTGAATACCCTCATACTCAATTCTTTCTCCTGACGGTGTGGTTAGAAGCACCGAACGCTGAGCATACTTGATCACTCGTTTACATGTAGACATCCATCCCATTCTAAAAATAACATCAATGTCCACTAACTCTAATACAATAAGGTTTGCTTTAAATTTTACCCCCTTTATGTCGAGACTAACTCTTGGGCATATGCGGTTTGCCTTCATTTCTCCTCCTAGGGACTTAACTATCACTGGTTTCCTCATTGGAAGCATAGTTATCTTATGTTCTTTTATGTATGCACTAGAGATAAACGAATGTGACGCACTGGGGTCAAACATCACCATAGCAGTGGCTGAGCTTACTGCAATCAAACCATAAATGACCTCCTTAGCTCCATGAGTGGTAATCATATCCACATTGTTCAAACTTCCAAGGATGTAATTTTGCTTCAACTTATTTCCATGCACCTACTTCCTATGGACATTCTGTTCTGGCTCTTGTTGCGGTTGATTCTGGCCTTGATTGTTTTCGACAAACTACTCAAGATAATTGTTCTCATAATGTCCAATCTCACCACAATCATAACCTTTCTCACTAGTAGGTGTATTTGTCTTCATAAAGGTGATAGTAGGAGATGACAAACATGGCTCTTGAGAGCTAACCTGTTGCACTTCATCATCGGGTTGCTGATACTGATTCTGATCTATACTCACAAGTAGATTCATAGGATGTGACTAATATTCTAGTTGCGTAGCGAACCCAGGATGAGTGTTTCTTAACTAGCATTGAAGATCATGTTTTCTCTTCTTCTCTTCCATCTCTGACGTAGTTGCAAATCATCATTTAGTCCTTTCAAAAAAGCATTTCTGTTTCTTAGCATCACTATCAACCTCTCCTGGAGCATAGCGTGACAATTGAGTGAACCGATTATGATACTCACACACTGATATGGATCCTTGCTTGAGAGCCTGAAACTCATCTTGCTTGAGCTTTACCTCACCTGTGGGAATGTGGTACGTCTTGAAATTCTCCATGAATTCCTGCCAGGTGATCTGTCTAGCATTATTGGGATGTCCATACTGGTAGGTCTCCCACTAGTCTTGTGTTGCACCCTAGAGTTGGCCAGATCCAAAAAGCACCTTCTCCTGGTCATCACAATGGGCTATATCCAGTTGTAGCTCCATAGCTCTAAGCCAGTCATCAGCTTCTAGTGGGTCGCTTGCATGACAGAATGTCGGTGGGTGTCCCATCAGAAATTCACCACAGTTGTCAATAGGTGGTGTTTCTTGTCGATTGTTCAACACACTCAGAGCAGTGGTCTGTAATAGCTGAGTCTACGTCATCAAAGCTTGCTCTATAGTTGGGGGACTTGATGGCGATGGATTAGAAGTGGGAACATTCCTACCAACATCTTGTGAAGCACTTCTCCTGGTAGAGGCCATCTGTTTCCAACATATATGCATTAGGATTCAGTCATTCATAGCATTCTTGTAGTTTCAAGAGATGACAAGATAGGATTGATAGTATTAAAGACTAGAGAAAACCCCAACCATCAAGATATCCAATTCTTCCACATGAAACACTAGAATGCAAGAAAACTTCATCTTGCAAACCCCTCAACTTGGCTACCCCTCTTAAGAAAAGTCAACTAGGGCACACAAAAGGGTAGCTTGCACTTCCTTAAAAATGAGCTAACTAACATAAAGATGTTCGGACATTCTAGAGAAACTCCTCTACATAAGCAAGAACATCTAGTCTGAGAATTCTCGAGAGCAGGAAAATAGTAGTGCAATAAAACAGTTGTAACTCTCATTCTGTTAATCTAATAGAGTTTTATCTCATACCACTAGAAAACTCATCAATTCCTCTATAACTTCCTTATAGAACACTTTTCCAAATTCTGCAGTTTAGAAGGTCAAAAATAGTGCATAGGAGAAACTATTTGATGAGGACATCGCCATGCTGGACACAACGACGCCATGGTCTTCCCCAAGTTGCAATTCGTTCCCAACTCAGCTGCCACGTCGCCCTCGGATTCAGCAGACACGTCGTCACTGTTTCGGTCATAACTTTCTCATACGACATCGAAACGGGCCGTTCTTGGATGCGTTGGAAAGGGGACGACAACGCCGTCATTTTGGATCTGGTCCCAGCTCCAGAAGGTCCGTGGATCATTCTGTGTGACCACGGCAAGGTGCTGCGTCACCTATTTGGGCCAACTTGGCCATGTATCGTGTCGGGCCTTAAGCCCAAGTTGTGGGCGCCCAACCCTGGCCGTCCCCAACCCTAGGTTGAGTCTTAGACTATAAACACAGCCGTCGCCACTGCTACACAATTGGGTTTTTGTTTAGAGTTTAGTTTTCCATCGAGAAACTGAATCGTTCATTGTAACTGTGGTGACAAATCCTTTTATAGTGATCCAGGGCCCCCGTTCTTGATCTCCTCCACTGTGTCGATTAGTCCTTTGGAACCGAGTTCTAGAACCCTCTATTGATATTCGCGTCATTCATATTTGCAATATCAGATTCTGTGTTTTACCTTTTTGCTTGTGCTCTTCGATTCGCTTGCAGGAAAAGCCTTCTTGGCGAGGTCAATCAAGTTGTGCTTGGTTGATAACCAACGGAGCAGTGGTGTAACGGTTGCAGGGTTCGAATCGCGTCTGATTTGAAGCTGGATCGCCAACGTCGAGATCTCCACAAATCGAACTTACCGGCTACCTCTCGGAAGATCGGGCCTGTACTCATCACTATTCCTAGTTCCAAACAACACAGATGCATCACCTTGTGATTTTCGTATCTCCATAACCAAAATAGCTATCATGCTGATTCTTGCGCTCAGAGAAAGATATTGAAGTCTACTGTTGTCTAGAATTTTCTCATGATTTTTTATTGTCCAAAATTAGAGATATAAGCCAAAGAGGGCAGACTGCTCCGAAAGGCATGACAGGGAAAACAGAAGAAAACCATAACCCAACTGTTTATTCACTAATCCTTATACCTTAGGCCTACAGTTTAAATGAAATTGTGGGAACACCCAACAAGATCATGGCAATCATTATAAAGATGCAAAACAATCATAAGCATAATGACAATTCAACAAGCAATAAAGATGCACAGTTCAACCATTGACTCAACTTGCGATACTATCATTTTTATTACATAAAGGGCACAAACTCCTATTCCTTATCTAAGGATCTTGGGTAGTCTAGCATGACTTCTTCATTCGTCACTCTCACCGAATGCTTCTTTCGGGTTGGGTATCACTGACACTTTTTGGTGGCAGCCCGGTAGTGATCTAACTCTGGCTACTTCCATGGTGTAATGGTTGATTCTTCCGTGCAAAAGATTTAACATAATGTCCTTCATGTTGGCAATGATGACACCTTCTCTTAGCTGGATCTTTTCTAATGTCATACTCGATAGAATTGTTGCTTGGTGTTTTGTCAGCTTTCTGACTCTGAAGATTCATCTTGGTTTGACTGATCTATTTTCTAGCTTGCTTGGTCTTTCGAGGTTGAAACTCCTTATAGGTGATAGTCCACCCATCTATACATACCTCATGTAAAGTAGTTTTAGCTTGAGAAGCTTCTAACTCTTTACAGTTTAGATTCATCTGCCTAGGGACCAGAGCTAGATGTGACAAACCCAATTATTGATTGCTTCCCAATACTTGCTCTGTTAAGACCTCCTTTCTCTTCTTATCCACATTAGCTTCACAACTCGGGTTCATCGTAACTTCCCTCTTATTAGACTTGTCCTAAAGACAGGGAAAACCATAATGTTTACAACACTGACATGGACCCTGACTTCCAAGAGTCTTGCTATGAACACCCTCATTGGACTTCATCTTCTTCCAAGCTTCTGCCACTTGTCTCTTCACTGGTACCCTTGGTATGTAGGTTTGACCTTGTGACAAGCACTGTTGAAAACTCCTAAGTTGAGTCATTCCTTCTAGTACTTGTTGTTGCATAGCTACAAGCTCCTCCTTGTCGAATGCAGTCAACGGCAACATAGCTTGATCCTCCTAATCTCTGATGCTAGTGGTTTCTTCATTATGACCCATCTATTTAGACGAAAAGAGAGGATTCAGAATAGAGACAAGATTTTCATAATAGAACAGAGGCTGAAGTGAACATAACTTTTAGCAGATAACAAGGTTAGAGAGAAAGCAAGAACTAAGCAAAGGTGAAAGCATGCTAAAACGTCCAGTTCTATCTATGCTTGCGTCCTACAGTTAGCATTGCTCTAATACCACTTTGTAGCACCCGGTTTCAAAGACAAAACCAGATACACACTATATGTGAGCCTAGGAAGTCAAATCTCACACATAGCCACAAATAAGGGTAATATCAAAAGACAATACTTATTACATAATATAATAGTATAAGGAATATAACCTCAGAGTATAGACAGTGGAAAGACAACTCTGATCTTTAGGCGAAGACTCCAAATCCACAGGGACAACTGACTGGTTGACCACAAGCCTAACTCCTCCAGACTAGCAATCTGGTACCCATCCGGGATTTTTCCAAATATGTGAAATATAAAGCAAGCATAAGTACATGTCATACTCAGCAATATAACATGGGGTTCATGAGTCTCAAAAGGTTGACAATGGTTTACTGCGATTAGCTTTTAATAGGTCATCTTTTTAAGCAATTGAGTAGCAACGAATTTATCATAAGCCCATAAACACATGATCAGGTAAACATGAATAATGAATAGCATAAACAATTAATCATTAGTGATCATCTCTATTCCATAAGGGTTCCAAGGCCGCTCATATCCATGAGCACGACTATTATAACAGTTTTACACTCTATAGAGGTTGCACACTTTCACTGTGAGTCGTGATTTACCCTTTCGCCCGAGGTGATCAGCCTCTTGACCCACTACCAAGGAAGGTCGGCAGGGTTCACTATGAAGCCTTTCAAAGGTTCATCTAACAAGTTAGGGCCGCTAAGGTTTCCCCATCAATAAGCATAAACCGCCCCCCAAGGAGTGACTAACAAAGTGCACCCTCTTGGCAGGCCGAGATCATACCCATCGGAGCCCCTCTTGCGCCATGAAGGTAACCACTAACAAGCTAGAAAAGGTCCTCATACTGAGCTAAAGCCAGAGCCATATAGCTCTCACAGTTGTACTGTAAGTCCCTTATGATCACTTACATATAAGTCCTTAGGGAGAGGAATCTAGAGCATTTAGAAAGTACCTAAACACTCTAGCCCCCTGTTTCCATGTTGCTAAAAAGTCATGTTTTAATATTTATTGCATATACCATTAGTCAAGTTACAAGATCATGGTTTTGGTTGTGCACTAGCAATACTACCCAATGCAATAACCCAAAGGTGTCAAGGTACAAGATATCAAATATCTACGATATCCTTATTGGCAACAAGGTGTACACATGCAATATGAATTAAATGATTAAAGGTGAATAGGTAACAAGGATGGTCCCATGCTATACTTGCCTTAAACTCAGATCAGATCTCCTTCTAGTCCAAATCTTCCAAGAACCGCTTCTGGACTCACCACGTATAGCTCACCGACTGGACTTGATCATAGAACACCACACAAGCATCCAAACAGATATGCATAACATACATACATAGCCATATTAGAACAATACACCAACTAGTGTAAAAAGGATTTGAAACAGATCTATGTATTGCTAAGAACACACAGACGCAGGAAGCACGCTAATCGGAGCTACGGTTGAAAAGATACATCTATCGAAAGATTTTGTTTATTGAACAAAAAACCATAAGCTTTATTTATTTTATTATATAAAAGCATGTATATGATATTTCAGAGAAAATACTCAAGTTGAATTAAGTCAAACTTATATTTGGTTTTAAAAATCGAAGTGGAATTTATTACATTTTCTTTATAAATCTAGTGACATAATTATTATTCAAGTTGGGATTTAAACCCATAAAATTCTAGAGATTTTGACATTCATACTAATGCATAGGTCACGTAGTTATAAAACCAACGCAACTTGAATGGACTATTTCGTAGTTAAAATGTATGTCATGATTTAAACTAGTTTTTCTTTAGTTAAAAAATAGATTAACTCCACCCATGAATTTTAAATATTAAAAACATGCCTAATAGTAGTATAAACACGTAGAAAATATAAATACGGTCCTAACGCAATTCGAACGGGTCAAATCAGACTTAAAACGCAAAAGTTATGCATGAAATAAGGTTCAATGGCATTTCTGTAAATAAACTGAACTTATTTTTGAATTAAATCAATAAAAATATGAATTTACACGGCTACTGGACTGCACATACTATTTCTGGAAACTACATGGACCTAAACGAATAAAAACATGACTAAATTGTATTTATTTTAAACGGTTATGGACTGCGGGTTAATTAACCGAAAACAGAGGGGCTTATCTACAAAACTAGCATGGCTTGACTGCGGGTTGACCACGTCTACTGATTGGGCAGACACGTGGCCACACGCAATTAGCGCAGTGCATCACGTGGCGTGGGCGCGCGCTGACGCGGCACCAGGGTTGGGTCCATGGGTCCACGGTGGACCGACTACACATCCAACCGGTACGTTTTAATCTCAACGGTTCACGCACGATCTAACGGTGTAGGATGCATAGGTGTTCCTCCGCCGGCTGCACAGCACCTCCGGCGACCCCTCCATGGCCGGCGGTGACCCGAGCTCGACGGCGGACGCCGGTACGGCGATTTTAGCCATCCCGATCAAAACCAAACACATTAAAGTGAACTACATGCGCTCGCGAACTTGCTAGGGTACCGCAACGGGGACGGGGAGCACGTCAGGGCAACGTTCCCCACGGCGGCGCCATGACTGGCGGCTCGGAAGCTTGCCGATACGGCGTTCTAGGGCGTCGTTCAACAAAATGGAGGCGCGGGGAGGTGAAGAAGCTCACCGCGAGTCGAATGGAAGGGGCGCGGTGTCCGGGAAGGCTCTGAAGGCGCGGTCGACGGCGGCGGTGATCTGGAGAGAGAGAGAGAGAGAGGGTGCGGGAGAGGATGAATCCGGGCAATTCATGACCAAAACCAAGAAATGACGGTACCTACGGGCGCGGGGGAATACGGCGGAGCTCTGGGTGGCGTCGACGATGGTGATTGAGTTGCGGGTACGGCGTATTGCTGCGGCGGTGGCGAGAGCATGAGTGCGGACGGGAAAAGAGAGAGGGAGGTGCTCGGTTAGGGCTTTATAGGCCGGCGGTGCTGCAGTAGATGGAAGGGAAGCGGGAGGCTCGGGCGGATTGGTCGCCTGCCACGCTTGGTGTGGGCGTGGCGGCTTACCGTAGGTGGCAGCGCCATCGCCGGGAGCGAGAAAGGAAAGGGGAGTGCGCGGGGAAGAAGGAAAGTGGCCGACTTATTGGTGGGGCCAGTGGCATTGTGAGGGAGAACGGAAGCGCGTGCGGGTGTGCGCTGAGGTGAAGCCAAGGCGGGCCATAGCGCTGGGCCGTGCGGGCGACGTGAAGTGGAGGAAGGGTGCGAGCAGCAGGCCATGAGCGGGAAGGCGGGAAGGGAGGGGATGCGCGTGGGACTAGGCCGCCGAGTAGGCTGGGCCGCGAAGGGGAGGGAGAAGAGGTTGGGCTGCGGGGAAGGCAGCGGAGCAGGCCAGAGGAAACTGGGCCTTCAGGCCAAAATGAGAGAGAGGAGGTTTTTCTTCTTTTTATTTTTCCAAATCCTTTTTCTTTTCTTAATTCAAAACAAATTCAAATATGAACCGAATCAAGTATAAATATGATTTAAAATACACTTTTTTATTCAAACATAAATGAACCAATTTTGGGTAAGTTTTCTGAGAATAACTTTTTAAATTCTTTCATTTTCTAATTTTATTTTATTTTATTTCAAAGCAATTTTTAATTTCATTTGCAAAAGCAATTTTAACCATTTTGAATTTTCAATCAAACCCACTCAACCAAATAAATCAAATGCATTGGCATGTATGCTCAAACATGTTGCTACCTTATGATGAATTTTAGTCTAATGAAAAAATTTTATTTCCCTATATTTCATGTGCACAAAAATTCCAAATTAAATCTTTTTAGGTCCATTTCCAGAATTTCAAATTTTAGGGTGTTACAACTCTACCCCCTTAAGATGAATCTCGTCCCGAGATTCGAAAAAATCTAGGGATAAGGAAGGGAGATAGAACTAGGAATAGAACTCAGATAAACATTCCAACATCTCAACTTGCATTGTAAACATACTTAACAAGTTACATATGTCTCATCTCCAAAGCTCAAGAACAAAAATATTTGGCTGCACGGACTACCCCCTTAAGTTGAGGGATACAACTATCTTGAATACAGAAACTTTAAACTCAAGGGCATAACCAACTTCATATGACATCCCATCTTGACTTCTAACATGATTGTGTTACACCTCATAGAGATGAGGAAAATCTATCTTCATTTGATTCTCATTCTCCCAAGTTGCATGTTCCTCTGATTGGTTACTCCATTGAACTTTACACACTTTAAGCACTCTTCCCATAAGAGTTCCCTAGGCTCTTTCTAAGATCCTAACTAGATAATCCTCATAAGTATAATCATCTGTCAGATAGAGCTCCTCCAAGGGTGTTTGTTCCTCTACACCATCATCTGGAAGCTCCCAAGTTTCATGAATTCACCAAAATCAAACTAGAGCTTTCACTGTCAACAATGGACAACCAGCTGGCAGCTCTAACCACTTCCGGGTGAGCCCTTAGCGCTGTCGTGCTCATCACTAGCCGAGGGAATGCCCAGCTGCTGCTTAGCCTTGATGAGGTCCACCTCCAAGTGATTCCTCTAATTTCTGAGGAGATCCATTTCGGCGATCATGCCGCCTAGACATCGGTCCGTTCATACTACGATAATGTTGATTTTGATGCTGTTGGGTGAGGATATGCACCGTGGAAGTCCAACAACAATATCCTTGCCATTGGCTGTGCCACCACTCATGGTGTGAAGGTTCTTGCGGGTAAGATGTCAGCCGCTTGCATCAGCCACTAGTTCCAGACTTCCGGTGTATGATGGTTTTTAGTGTAAATGTTTTGTGTTGTATGGGAGATCTTGTTGTGATGAACATGTTCATGCTTTGTATATATGATGTGTGATTGGCGCATTCGTTTGCCATTTTGCCGTTTCCCCATCTTCTTCTAGTTCGAGCTAGGAATGTACACCATTTCCCTTAGTCTTGTATGTGTAGGTGCGTGTTTTAGCCTAGGGGCTGGCCCACAGGGCTAAAAGATGCGCGACCCAACCGCGCAGCAAGACGTCAGGGAGAGGTCACAGATCCGATGCAATGCGAGAAGAAAAGTGAGTAAGGGATGAGTGTTCTGCTTCCTTTCGTTCTCTTTGCCTTGAGCGAGACACTACCTATAAGTTAGTGAGCTCTCAAAGACTAACTAAAGAGCCTCACTAACCACTAACAAGACACAAGCTAGCTCTCAAAACTAACAATACTAAAGTGCTTAGCTACACTAGGAAAGTAATGCAAGAGAGGTAGAGATGATATACCATTGTGGTAAGTGATCAAACAAGAAATTCAATGAATACCAAGGACACAAGTGATGACACAATCAATTTTTCCTCTAAGGTTCACTTGCTTACCGGCAAGCTAGTCCCTGTTGTGGCGATTCACTCCCTTGGAGGTTCACGCGCTAATAGGCATCACACGCCTAACCCACAACCGGGTGCTGCACAACCAACACAAGATGAGGATCCACAAGCCATGCGCAATCCACTAGAGTTGTCTTTGGTGCTCCACCGAGGAAGGCACAAGAACCCCCCACAATCACAATGATCGGAGGCAGAGACAATCACCTTCCTCTGCTCAACGATCCACCAATCACCGAGCCATCTAGGTATCGGCAAACACCAAGAGTAACAAGATCTCCACCAGTCTAAATCGCCCAACTAGTGCCACAAGATGCTAGACCACTAAGCAATGCACTAGAGGCCTCCAATCTCACTTCAAGATGATGAAATCAAGTGTACAAGTTAGTGGAGTAGTGTGCTCAGCTCTCAAAGGGTGTACACAGCCGTTAGAAGTTCTAAGAGAGTGGTCAAGGCCGGCCACAACCTCTATTTATAAGCCCACAAGCAAATAGAGCCATTACCCTTTGGAGCCAGCCTCTGCAAGGGCATCGGACACAGCGGTGTTGGCATCGGACAGGGGTGGCAGTGCCCCTCCAACGGTCAAAACCAATGGCTAGTTTGATTGTCAGCGGTCACCGGACAGGTGGCGGTGGCACCGCCCCTAGGGTGGCGTGACCATTCGACCAGCTACCTAAGAGACCAAGTCTTTGGATAAAAGCGGTGGTGCACCGCCCTCAGGGCGGCGGTGACCGTGGCGGAGACCAACCCCATTTACCACAGTCTCTGGAAAAAAATGGCGGTGACACCACCCTCCCAATGGTGGTGACCCAGTGGTGCACCGCCCTCACGGCGGCGGTGCACACTGGACACACTAGTGCCACCACCTTCTTTGTTGTTCCTCGGCCAGGGTTTGCTGGGCACCGCCCTAGGGGTGGTGGTGCCACCGGACAGGGTGGCGGTGCCGCACTAGAGCACCCCACTCTCGGCCTCCTCTACCGGTCACCGCCATAGGGGTGGTGGTGCACTTGACAAGGGGTGGCAATGCCCCCGTGGCAGCACCCCGAGCCCTACAACGCCTCCTTTTCTTCACCCTTTTTCACCACCTTTGCAAATGTGCTAACACTACAAGTGTTTCACCATCATGTGCAAGTGTGTTAGCATTTTCACAAACATTTTTCAAAGGTTAATCACTTCTCACCGATTGTGCACTAGGCCTAAATGCATATGAATGTATTCCAACACCTAGTGACACTAGATGATCGAGTTGTCCGATAAGAGCTCCCCTCTTAATAGTATGACAATCTATCCTAAATGTGATCACACTCTCTATAGTGTGTTAATCACTGAAAACAAAAATGGCCCTATGGATATCACCTTTGCCTTGAGCCCATTTTGTTTTTCTCTTTCTTCTTTTCCAAGTCCCAGAGCTTGATCATCATCACATGGACTCCACCATCACCATGATCTTCTCCATTTGCTTCATCACTTAGAAAGTGCTACCTATCTCATAATCACTAGAGTAATAGGTTAGTGCTTTTAGGGTTTCATCAATTCACCAAAACCAAACTAGAGCTTTCAATCTCCCCCTTTTTGGTAACTGATGACAACCCATTCACAAAGATATGAATTGAAATTAAATTGAATCCATGTTGCTTGCCCAAGCAAATTTACCATGTGTAAAGGATTTGGACAAGTTTCATGAACCCCCATTGGTAGCATTAGCTCCCCCTACATATGTGCTAAGAGTTTTGATTGAAGCTTGCACATATGCTTGGATTTGAGTTGTGGGGAAGTAATGTCTACCAAATGATGCTAAGGTATAAGAGATGGACCTTTGAAGCATGATACCAATCAGAGTGCACCAAATATACCATCCTTAGCACCATTGTTAGTTAGATGTCACTTGCAAAGACAAGAACTAGATACCTCGTGAGATCAACATTATATGCAAGGTTCTAGTACCACTTGTGAAAACAAAGCAAGTTAAATCTAACTACCACCTATGCATGCTAGTTTTTCATTTCATCAATCAAACCTACAACTAGCATACACCACACAAGCATGTATATTGAATTTAACCTTTTCAATGCAAGCAAGCATATGTGAATGCACATCAAATGCATCAATCAAATTTATGAGCTTGCTCCCCTACTTGTGTGCTCAAATTTTAATTGATCCCTTTACTTTGTCATATATCTCCCCCTATGTCAAACAACCTTATCTTTGTGCAATTTCTCCCCCTTTGTCATCAATGACCACAAAGGTTCAATTTTAGATAGGTTAAGATTATCAATGTCAATCAATGGGGTGAGGATCATTTTTCTAAATTTGGTCCAATCTAGAATACTTGCTAAAGATATTTAACTCAGTTTGATCTAAGGACAAGCTTCTTCACACCTCATTTTAAGGGTTATCTTGTACCATATTGAGTTAAACACTTATAGCTCATTTTCTAGATCAAACACTAGGTTCACAAGCCCACAAACATGTCATATGCTACCACTAGAACAAGTCAAGCATAGAAGCAATAGTGGTACCATACAAGCATCAAATTCATTTGATTTTCATGAATGAGCCAATAAGACATCAGGAATGACTAGATGCACTTAACAAGTCCTTAGCAAAGTATGTATGCATGCCAATCAACTTTTACCTTGGGTGCTCGAAGAAGAGGCATGTCATATGAGTGGGGTGCTTCAACACATATTTGAGAAATCCAATATGTTCAACTCATTCCTTAGCTTGCAAAACCTCTTCTCATCAAGTGGCTTGGTGAATATGTCGGTGTCATGGGGTTGAAACCGCGGCAAGCATTATTATTCGAGTCGGTGTCAGAGTATAGGTCTCTGGTGGCTCAGGTGGACTTAGGAACACAAGAATCACGCAGAGAAGATGCAATGGTTTATCCTAGTTCGGGCCAATTTGGTCCCTACGTCCAGCAGCTGATGATCCTTATACTCAAGAGCACCCAAAATCGAGAGGTTACAATAGAGTGTAGAGAGAGATTTGATAGGGGGGTTAGCTCGGTGCTATGCCTAAGGTTGCCTCACCACTGGTGGAGCCCTCCCCTCGTCGGAGAGGAGGAAGACGATGGGATGCGGAGGAGGAGCTCTCGGTGCCCCTCTCTGGGTTGCCTTCCTCCCTGTGTGGAGCGAAGGCAGATAGAATGGAATAGAGTATCTGGTGATCGATCTAGGATCCTCCCCCCTCCTAGGTCTGACCTTATCCCTTATATAACAAGATAGGTTGGGTACATGGCGGTTTGGGGGTACTAGTCTATGGTCTATGTGCGCCGGAGTCCAAGAGGGTCTTGCAGCAGTGCGCCATGGATCATGGAGGTGCCTTGGTGCCAAAGAAGCCTTAGGCGTCGTCCGACTGCTCTGTTCTAATACTCTACGTGTCAGGTTGTGTCGGCATGGACCAGCCTCACCTAGGTGTGCCTTCTAGAGTTTTCTTGGTGGCGAAAGAGGTAAGCTCTAGGGGCTAACATGCAGGCTCGAAGCCCCTGAGCCCCTAGAAGGCTGAGGGAAAGCTTTGTCTTCTTGTGTCACACCCCAGACGTGAACCTATCGGGGGAGCAGTTGCCAAGGCCATACTTGGGGAGCGGCGCCAGGGAGCCCCCGAGCATTGGTAGCCTAGAGCTTACCTTCTTATGCCCAGGCCTTGGTTGGCATTGTTAGCCGGACAGGAGCCAAGGATCAGGCTTGGATGCATTATAGATCAGGTGCCTAGGGCTTGGGCGAGCCCCCGAGCCCCAACTAGTAGTCGTGGCCAAGTTAGGCTTGGGCGGGTCTCTTTGTAGGGGGTGCGCACGAGCATGCCCAATGGACATAGCCCCCGAGCCCCCGGGCGATCCTAAAGGGGTCGGTCGGGGGTCTTCTTTGGTTTGGAACCAATGGACCCAAGGCTTAACATACTCAAATACTAGCATCTCATCAGGAGGCCTCGAGCCCTTCATGGCCTCACCCGGCGTAATGGTGACAAAGGGCTAAATTTGATCTTATGGTGACTGAACCCTCCTCGGTGGGGACAGCATCCGCTAACAAGAGTGCCGCCCCTACTTGGGGCCTTCTTCTTCATTGTGATGGTGTTGCCTGGCTATCGGGGCCGAGCGGAGATGGTGTCGATCCCTTTGCGAGTCTATGTCACATGGGTCTTCGACTCGAGCGAGGGCTCGGCCAACTCATCTAGGAGTTGCTGACTTCAGGCCTGGGGATGCCCTCCTTTTTGATCGGAGCCTACCATGGGCCAGGTGATCAAGAGCACTAGGCTCTGGCTCGGGGCCATCTGATCATCCGAAGCATCATGCCCTTTTGGTGGCCGCGATAGTAGGCCTCGATTGTAACGTCCCACCTCTTCGAGGCTGGGCCCGCTTACATCGGGCAGCTTAACTAGGATATAAACTGCCCTCACAGACCAACACTTGTCTTTTCTGCGCACTTTGTCCTCACTCGTGCGCACCCGGGAAGAACTTCCCGATCGGTCACCCATCGCTCCAGGCCAAGCACGCTTAACCTTGGAGTTCTTAAGAGATGGGCTTCCAGAAAAGAAGTTGCAACTTGTTGGTATGAGTATCATATTAATCCTGTTAAGCCCTAGGCCGGGATGTTACATCCTCACCCCCTTAAGAGATCGACGTCCTCGTCGATCAATCCCAAGCCAGGAGCGTCCTCTCTTGGCCACGTCCGTGTGTCTAGTGCCAGCGCATGTGCCATGCTGTGTGACCACGCCGGATCCACACCAGCCATGTGCACCATGTCTGCGCAACTACGACACACGCGCCCATGAAACCGCGAGTCGGTCGGCTCGATACCGATACTCAGAACGTCCCACCTCTCTCGAGGTGGGCACCTTACATCTGGCGAATTTTAACTAGGATATAGACTGCCCTCATAGACCAACATTTGACTTTTCTTCGCACTTTGTCCTCACTCGTGTGCACCCGGGAAGAACTTCCCGATCGGTCACCCATCGCTCCAGGCCAAGCACGCTTAACATTAGAGTTCTTAAGAGATGGGCTTCTAGAAAAGAAGTTGCAACTTGTTGGTATGAGTATCATATTAATCCTGTTAAGCGCTGGGCCGGGATGTTACATCTGTAACAACCCGGGTTTTTGGAGAAGCCAAAAATACGAACTTTTTAAAAAATTTCCTGCAATATGTGAAGCATGTAGATGCTAGATCAAACTAAGAACAATTTATAAATAAATTGTTGCATGCATATGGAATTACTTGTAGGAGTTTGCCGGAGTTCTTTTGTTGGTTTAGTGTTTTGTGTTGGAGAGCACAAGTCCGTAGCAAATCCTTTTGATCCCTCCTAGAATATCTTATGAAATCCCTTTTCATCTCTCATGAACCCTTGACATGGACCCCACTACCCCTAGTTGACCTCTAGTGGACCCCACTAGGAGCTGTACATGTTGGCAACACATGTATACCAACCTAGAGCCCTCGGAAGTAAATATAATGAAGCAAGAATGGAAAAGAAATTAGAAAAGGGGAGGAAAAGCAGAGCCATTTCGGCCCAAGGTGCCAAGCTAGCCTCTCACTCTCCAACTCTGCTTGAATCACCTTTCCAAGTGTATTGACCAGCTAACCTTGCCCATTTAGCTTCATGCCAGCCATTCGCCCACACTCTGACCCGTATGCGTGCACAGCCCAGTGAGCAAGCCACGAGGCCTAGCCAGGCCTCCTACCTTCGGCCCACGCGGACCGCAGCAGCATGCCCAGCCGGCCTCCCAGCCAAAAGCCCAGCAAGCCATCGCCCTCGTCTTTCCTCCCGCCGCTGACGAATGGAGCCCAGCCGTCATCACCCTCTCACGACATCGCTGGCAGGTGGGCCAGCCGAACCCACCTGTCATCCCCTTCGTCGCCCCCTTCCTCTGCTTTTCGGACAAAGCAGAGCACCGGCACCGAGCAGAGGCCGCCCGCGCGCATCCGAGGCCAGGGCTGCATCCCGATCGTCCCTGTTCACGCCACCAACCCCGCATGCCCTGAGGCGTGCCACGTCCACGGTCCGGAGCTCGCCAGCTCCCCTGCGCCCGCGTTCCGACCGTGCCCCGGACCGACGCGACCAAGGCCCGACGCTCCTCTTCACGAACCTTCCAAGCCGCTACCTGCTCCAGCCTCCGGATAACCGCCATGTGCACCGACCGTCCCATCAAGTGGCGCGTACGCCGGCAACCCCTCGCGAAACCCTAGCCTGCGGGCTATAAGAACCCCCGGCCAAGGCCTCACCCTCACCATCACCCTTCCCAGCCGCCATAGACGCTCCCTCCCATCTCTGCCTCGCCTTCCTCACCTCGCCGCAGCAGATGCGCAGCCATGGCTTGAAGCCGGGCCAGCCTACTCGGCGAGCCGCCTCGCCACCGACGCCGCGCCATCCTACCCCGACGCCCTGCCTTCGCCTCGCCACGGCACGGAGCCACGGTCATGACCAGGCATCCAAGCCATCTGAGCAACCTCAAGGGGCGCCCTTGTTCTGGGAGTAGAGAGCCGGCGCACAGGATCGACACAGCCATGATGCGCCTGACGCTAACCCTCCACGTGGCCACGACCACCAGCCACCTGACCGTCTTCCCGGCGTTGTTCGAGCCAACCGGAGACCGCCGACTGCAACGAGCTCGGGACACCGCAGCGACTCCGCACGACGCACCGCACTGCGCCGAGCCATCCCTGCGGCACCTCGACATGGCATCGGCATCCTTCTTCTACGAGCCCTACTGTAAGCTTTGGACTTGCCCAAGCTTTCGCCTGTATGCCATCCCTACCTCGCCGGAGCCGCCCGCGCCGCCCTTGCGCGACCTCGTCGCCACACCGGCAACCACGACCACCTTGGCCCTGCATTGTCCTCTACGTCATCTGTGGCCGCGTCTCCGTGGGCGCATCCGCAACAACCACCGCAGGCCGAGCCAGAGGACCTCATCGACGTCCACTCCGAGCCTCTCCACGCCGATGCCATCCGCGATGACATGCTCTGCTCCGAGCTGCACCGGCGCTGGCAGCCCACCTCCATGGCCGCGACCACGCCAAGCCCCGACCCTGTCCCGGCCTTCGACGCCGGCTTGACCCCGGAGCTACTCCGCTCCAGGACACACACGCACAACCACTAGCACGTAGTGCCTAGTCGCCCATGGCCACGCCGAGCGGCCAGACGCCAGCCCACCGCACACGCACAGCACGGCAGCAGCCAGCCCCTGCCTTGCTAAGGCCGCACAACCCCTGCCTTCACCGGTCAAGGCTCCGCCTTGCCTCGGCGTCACGCCACCGGTGGACCTCGTCGTGGCCATGATCACGCCCGCGCACACACCACCTCGCCCACACGTCCATGGCATGGCACCTCCATCGCGGCCTCACCATTGTGAGCTCAGCCGGCCCCTACACCTCCGTGGCCACACACCTTGCCGCCACACTCGCGACCATGGCCACCGCTCGAACGCACGCACAATGTCCGTGCCCTCAGGCTCTTCGTTCAACCACCATGAGCACAACGTCGAGCTGTACCACGAGCCATCGACGACCGCAGCGCATGACCGCCGCAGTGAGCGCATCTCCGCGCGGCACCGTACCAATGGAGTAGCAGCCAACGGCCTACTCTTCTTCAAGTCTTGGGCTTCCTCCCTTCTTGGGCTGTCAGCCGCGCCGAACGCCTGGAGCCCAGGAGCTGGCCCCTCTAGTCCTTCACCTCCCCGCGGATGGGCCGGCCAGCAAGCCAACCCAGCCCACTCCGGCTTGTGGCCCGCACGCGAGCCCCTGCCATGGGCCACCAGCAGGGAGAAGCAGCCCACTTGAAGCCTGCCCTTTCCATCCTTTTTCTGATTTTTAGAAATTCTTGGCCACCTTTAGAAATTCACCAAAATTTCATCCTAGCTCCTAAAATTATGAAACCAATTTCATAATTTTCTAAAAACAAACCTTACGTCATGAACCCATCCTTAAGTATTTCTGATCCCTCCAAAAGGTGAGCCAACGCAATGCTTGCGCTCACTCACGTTCGTGCAGCTCACGGACTAACTTTGGATTGCCACCGCGGGACCCTAGCACCTGACGCCCGTGATATATGCCTAAGCCAATGACTCGACGCTCGTAGCCAACCCTTGGCCACCTGTAGCCATGACCGGCCAACCATGGCCCACCATAGCCCACGAGACCGGCTAACTAAAGCCATATCGAGCCATAGTGGGCCATTGCTGGCCAGGTGCAAGCTGTGACTCCGCCTACTACGAGCCGTTACCTCTGGATCTTTAAGTTATCGAACCTTAGTCGATGCCTTACCATGACGATGGAAAGCCCGCCTATTATCTTCCTGTATACGCATATCTACCTTGTTGGGCCCTATTCTTACAACCTATCTGTCCATGATTGTCTTACAGGATCTACCCATCACCCAGCTATGGAATGTGCTACTCCGCAGTCATGTCGAGTTGATACGTCTTTCGGTCGTGTTTGGTTCTTATCGTTGGTTGTTGGTGTTGTTGCCTGTGTGCCGAGCCTTCGAGCCGGCTGAGGGATCGTACCTCGTTCGGATGTTACGATCGCGGGATCCGTCTCGCCATGACCGTGATGTCGAGTGTAACTCGACCCCTCGCTTTTTAGTTGACTTCATAGTACCATGAGTGTTAGCTCCTACCTTCGGCCCTAGAACATGGTCGCGATGGATTCGATATCGATATCGATATCGATGCGGATATCACCCGCTCACACCGAGCCCTTCGTGACTTAGCCTGTGGGAGATGACCTGGGAGATAACAATCGTGGAACGATGGATGCCAACACATGTTGGTATGGCTTGTGGCCGCGAGTTCACCTCGCCATGACCATGGAGCTACGCCACTCATTTGCTTTTACTTGCCTCTTCATGCACAAACCCCCGTATGCTTGTACCTTGAATGACCATCGCATTTCTTTGATTTCCGCGGTGACAACCGCACCACTATGAATTAGAGAGATGTCTTAGTGCCAGTGCACCTAAGTCAGGTACCCTACGAGTGGTTTGCGCGCTTGGTGTTTGTTGCTTCCTTCCAATGCCCCGTCTTTCGTCGTGGCGCGAGTGTTGGAAGAAGTAAACCTTGTCCCTTATTGTTCTTACTCTGGTTGCACCATTAGCCCGCTCTGTTTGATTCCGTCTTGCCCATGACGATTGGATCAAAGACCAGACTATTCCTTTTTGTTAGCGAAGCTATGGTCTATGTCATACCTCGGACCCGTGCGTGTCGACCCGATCGACCGTCTAAAACCATCTTTCTTAAAGATGTGTCTGAGAACATGACATGGATGTGCCTAGATAACCCCCGCTTCTTTTGCCATGTTGAACGACTCTCTTCTCGGCTCCCGACGTTATTGTGTCGCGTGGATCGAGAGGACCCATCATTGTCCAATCTCCTTGCGCTACTGCTTTCTACCATAGCGGGCGAGCCGAAGTATATTGGAGCCAAGTCACAATAGTGTTATTCATTCTTGTCTGCTTCTTGTATCCAATTGTGACTTGCGGGATAAGGCTATAAGAGCCGAACCCCGTCGTTCTTCTTTCTTGGGGCCCGTCCTCCGCTTCCCGTCAACTCCATGATGCTCGAATCGAAAGACCGTGAGCCGTGGTGCTTGCTATGGATAAGCCTTGCTGGCTTAAACCAATTATCCTACAGCCGTTCTGGCTTGGCCATGACTTAAGCTTGTGCATAGCAAACCACCACTCTTGTTTCTTTGGCCCGAGGAAATCGGACAACCGCCGAGAGGGCTAAGCTGTGAATCTTTTAGTATGCCATTGGTGTTATTGGATCTTCCTGCGTCTTGTCGTCTTTTCGAGTGTTGTGTGTTCTCTAGCTTTGCGTGTCGCTTCGCGGAGTAGCTAGCGATCGGATCAAGAGAATGGGAACGACAACAAGGACTGTGGACTGGAGTCAACTCAGGAGGAGACGACCCTGCTGATTGAACACCAACAGATGGAAAATTGAACCACTACTACCTCTACATCGTAGGTGTCATGGCAGCACCCTCTTTTAGAGAATCCTATTAGACATTGCATAATATCTAGAACTGCTAGCGCTTTATAAATTATTCCTTTGCTAGTACTTTGATGCATGCTACTACTTGAGCCATTATTACCCTGATGCAACCCACTCTACCATGTCACCCTGCTTTGCGCATTCGCTCGCTTATATATGCTTACTTGCCTGCTTACTTGCATATTACACCACTATACTTATTAATTAACTCCACTTCGCATTATATCGGGGATGTGATGCTGGTGGTGAACCCCCTGGGAATGGTTTGGCTATGGGTGCCAGATTGGTGGTGTGTGAGCGTGCTGCATGTGTCTTGGGTGTGTGGAGAGTGAGGGTTGTGTCGACCGAGCTGGAATAACGACGAGCCTGGGGCGAGTCTTGCCATGTGGTGCCACCTGGGCACTTGGATATGGAATACCTGTGATGGGTAAATGGTAATTGGAGGTGGCCTTGGGTGTGAACCTCAGAGAGGTGGAGCCCGGGGTGGAGGTGATGTGGTGGCACGGTAAATGGAAACCCTGATGAAGACATTCTGGCTTGGTCACCCCTAAGGACTTACTAGTACTCAGATTCACCGGGAATCCTTTACATCCCACTCGCCCTATATGGTGCGGGACGGTCGAACTACTTGGTAGAGCGATGCCACTACTGCTAGGCGAACGTGTGCAAGGAGGTACGGGGCGCGCGGTTTTCCCCCCACACCCTTCCGAGACTTTAGGAGGCCTTGTGGACCGGCTCTTGACATCCGGTGGGCCCCGGCTCTATCTACGACTCACAGTATCAGCCATCCCAGACTAGACTTGGGATGTTCCAGGGCTGAGAGGTAGGGTGGCATCGTTCTAGGCTAGCAAGCGGCCGGAATCTACCTAGACGGGGCACCGTCGAGGATGGCTATCTTGTGGGTATGTGAAACCTCTGCAGAGTGTATGGTTGATCGATCGATACATATGCCGACTTGTCGGCTATGGACCTTTCCTAGGTTTCGCTTAAACTAGATAGGAGATGAGTCCTTCTTTTCTCCCTCCAGGGTTTGGGGTATTTTCTGGTCGTGAGCCTTGGGGGCTGCGGGCCGTTGAGACAAGGCCGAGAGGGAGTTGGCCTGTTGACCTGAGTGTGTGAGATGAGATAAGGTGTGTGGTGTGGAGATGGTTTGGGATGGATGGTTGGTGGATGGATATGGATGGATGCGGATGTGTGTGGCTGGGAATGTGTTAAAAACTGGACATTATTATTACATTACTACTATTACTTACTTCTCATGCGCTAAGGATGCAAACCACAGCCAAATGTTAGGATCGCCAGATCCTCTTGTTTTATCTTTTCCACTAAAGCTCATCGGTGCTGACCATGGCCTGCACACATCTGGCGGTGTGCAGATTTCCTGCTTCTTAGAGATGCTGACTACAGAAGGGATTAGGAGGTCTCGTGCCTACGCTCAAGTTTGGTTCGGAGATGGAATCTACGCTGCACTACGCCAACTCTGATGACGACCCATGAAGGAGAAGCCTTCACTCGATAGTCTTCCGCTAGATTAACTCTGTAATAGGTGTGTTCCCCAGTGATGTAATATCTTGTATTTCTTATAATCTTATGATGTATGACTGTGATATCGACTGATATATGATAATATGAAGGAATCAACTATTGGTTTCATCATATTATAATTCATTCTGTGGATTTTCCCTTCGCAGAAAATTGAGGATGTTTCATCGATCCTCTCGAGACGGCCTTTTGGGGCTGACCTCCTGCGGCCATAGATCGTGGAGCAGGGAGCATGATGAGCCTTGGTCGGGGGCCCTCGTTGGGCCCATTGCTCAGCAGCTCCCGACCTAACTCTGGGGAGTTGGTTGGTTTTGGGGGATGTGCCACCCGAGCGCCCATCGATTGGGGGGTCAGGCTGCTCTATCTGGGGAGCCAGTGCAACCCCCGAGACCTTTGTGAGGCCTCCTTGCCAGAGGAAGAGGTGGCTTCTGGGCATGTCCCATCTGCTGATGCCTTGCGCAGACGGTTGATGGCATCTGGGTCGTCGTGCCTGGTGGAGAAGTTATAGCGTGCACTCCTGCACCATCTCGTCTTGTATGGGAGATGGGATGTTTGAGCCATGTGGAGCAGATTTGGTGGAGGAGAAATCGCTGCAGTTGGTGTGGGTGAATCTAGGCCATCGATGGTAGCCGATGGGCCCGGGGGGAACCAGGTCCCCCCAAGTCCCGCGAGGAGGTGTGCGTGGAGAGGGCAGCGTGCATGGCTTGGCCCAACAGGGTCAGGCCAATAAGGAGGTGGTGGTTCGCCTCCACCTCAGGTCCAGCAACTGTCGTCGTGCTGCATGATCGTCGTGGGATCGTGGGGGCGTGGCAACCGCTGTCCGTGGAGTACAAAAGCAAAGACGAAAGGGCGGAGAGGGGATGCTACCTTCTATTTTCGGTAGAACCATTCTCCTTCCCAAAAATCTCTTGATTCGCCGCGTTCCCACGTACTTTCTCGTCGTCGCCTCACCCTTGCACACCCATGGCAAAGTGGGAGCCATCGGAGGTCACCGAGGCAGTGATCAGGAAGATGGAAGAGGACAGGCTAGCACCGAAGGAGGTCTTCATGGTTGGCTGGCGTTCCCCCACTGCCGGGGAGTTAGCATCGGTGCCCCGTGACCAGGAGATCATGTCCTTCACCGCCTTCCACCAGCTGGGACTCAGCCTCCCACTACATCATTTTGTCTGTGGCCTCCTATTCTTCTATGGCCTTTGCCTCCATGATCTGACGCTGGAGGGGATCCTCCACATTGCGACCTTCATCACGCTGCGTGAGGCCTTCCTGGGGATTCATCCTCACTTCACGCTATGGAGGTGGTTGTTTCAGGTAGTGCCAACATTCCCTGGTTACGCTTTTCTAGAGATGGGGGTGCCCAGATCCAGGTGCGTCCGCATGCTTCTGGCTAGTACCTCGCGGGCTTTGATGCGGAGATGAGATGGAGGAGGAGGTGGTTCTACCTCCCCAACATGGTTTTGGTGCTCCACTCCTTCTTGGAGGGAAGGCTGGCTGGCGTTGCCCTAGCTTTGTGGTGGTTGTTTCCCCTAGTGGAGGAGGCCGGTGAGGTCCCTACTCTCATGGGGGCCATTGAGGCCTTGAGAGCGTAGGGGTTGACTAGGCCGATGGTGGTGCTCATGTTCATCCAGCGCCGGATCCTCCCACTGAGGGAGAGGGCGCATCCGTTGTGGCTGCACAAGGGGATCACCGACCCGATGATGGAGTTCCCTTATCCCATCTCGAAGGAGCTGCTTCAGGTGTTGATGCTCAAGGCGGTCGGCGTGAACTACCCCGGGGCAGGCGTTGGGCCTCCCCCCTTCAGCGCCGATCATCCTCCTCTGGTAGGCCATCCGTTCGCTAGGATGGTGTTAGAGCCCCTAGCCCTGCCATCTGAGGTGGAGTGCATGTGGATGGTGGCGCCCCCGACGGGGACGCTGGAGGCACCTGCGCTGGCGTTCGTCCTACCTTCGGCAATGGCTCCAGCTCCGGTGGTGATCCTAGCTCTAGTGGCCCACGCGTTGGAGGTCAGCGGAGGGTCCTAGAGGTGCCAAAGGAGGACGCTAGCTATGGGCAGAGCCCACCCCGCCCGTTGTCTCCTCAGAGGGGCAGGTAGGAGTCGAGCTTGCCTTTCTTCTGTTTTGCTTTGTTCCTTACTCACATCTTGATCTTGCTTGTTTCTATAGACCCATTTGGTTCCAATCACATTGTGGTTCTTTGGTCTCTCAACTAATTCACATACTTGATTTCTTGTGAAGTTGTTCAATTCTTCATGCATTGCAATGACCCAATCAACATCCTTTAATATTTCATCTATCTTCTTTGGTTCAATGGATGACGCAAATAAGAAATGCTCACAAAATAAAGCCAATCTCGATCTTATTTGCACACCTCTAGAAATATCTCCAATTATAGTGTCCAATGGATGATCTCTTGCAATATTGGTTGGTTGGAGTATTGAAACATTGCTTGTACTTGCTTGCTCATTAGATTGAGATGATGTACTAGCCACTTGATCTTGCACATTGTCATGAGAGCCACTTGTACTTGCTTCATTAGTGTCAACTTGCATATTTGAGTTAGAGAGCACTTGCACTTGATCATCTTCTTCATCAATCACTTGTCTAGGACTCAATTCACCAACATCCATGTTCTTAATGGCGTTTGAAAGTTGAATACCTCTAACATCTTCTAAGTTCTCATTCTCATCTTGGAAACCCTTGGTTTCATCAAACTCAACATCATGAACTTCCTCAAGAGTATCACTTGCCAAATTCCAAACTCTATATGCTTTTCTTGTAGTGGAGTATCCAAGTAAGAATCTTTCATAACACTTCTTGTCAAACTTGCTCAATCTAGTGCCTTTCTTCAAGATATAGCATTTGCAACCAAATACCTAAAAGTATGCAATGCTAGGCTTTCTACCATTCAAGAGCTCATAAGGTGTCTTTTCCTTCAATGGGTGACAATAGAGGTGGTTGCTACAATAGCAAGTCGTGTTGATTGCTTCGGCCCAAATGGATTGACTCACATTGTACTCACTCAACATTGATCTTGCCATGTCAATCAAGGTTCTATTCTTCCTCTCAACAAGGTCATTTGATTGTGGAGTGTACTTGGCTAAGAATTGATGTCTAATTCCAAATTCATCACACAACTCATCAATTCTTGTGTTCTTTAACTCACTACCATTGTCGCTTCTAACTCTCTTGATGGTTGTTTCAAATTCATTGTGTATGCTCTTGACAAATCATTTGAAAGTTGCAAACACATCACTCTTGTCCACTAGAAAGAATGTCCAAGTGTATCTAGTATAGTCATCCACTATCATAAAACCATATTTGTTTCCACCGATGCTAGTGTATTGTGTTAGCCCAAACAAATTCATGTGCAATAACTTAAATGCCTTGCTAGTGCTCATTATGCTCTTCTTAGGATGGGTGTTTCCAACTTGTTTCCCGGCTTGACAAGAGCTACAAAGCTTATCCTTCTCAAACGCAATATCTTTTAAGCCTCTAACCAAGTCATGCTTAACCAATCTATTTAATTGTTTCATTCCAGCATGACCAAGCTTCTATGCCATAACCAATCCATCCTAGACTTAGTGAACAAACATGTTGACAATTGAGCTTCACTAGCATTGAAATCAACCAAGTATAGATTCTCATATCTAAAGCCTTTGAAGATCAAATTAGAGCCATCTACACTTATGATTTCTACATCATCTACTCCAAATATGCATTTGAATCTAAGATCACACAATTAAGCCACTGATAGCAAATTGAAGTTCAAGCTCTCTAATAGCAACACATTAAAAATGCTCATGTCATTGGATATTGCAATCTTACCAAGCCCTTTGACCTTACCTTTACCATTGTCACCAAATATGATACTATTATAACCATCATTAACATTGGTATTGATTGAGTTGAATATTCTCGCACCACCGGTCATATGTTGAGTGCACCCACTATCAAGAACCCAATGCCTTCCTCTGGCTTTATAATTGACCTACAAAAGAAGATCAATTCTTTTTAAGTACCCAAACTTGCTTGGGTCCTTGAAGGTTAGTTACTAAGATCCTTAGCACCCAAATGGCTTTCTTCTTTGAGCCCATCCATGGTGCACCAATGAACCTAGGGTGGTGGTGACCACCCGGCCAGCTACCCGAGAGACCAAGTCTTTGGATAAAAGCGGCAGTGCACCGCCCTTAGGGCGGCGGTGACCGTGGTGGTGACCAACCCCATTTACCCCAGTCTTTGGAAAAAATGGCAGTGACACCGCCCTCCCCACGGCGGTGACCCGGCGGTGCACCGCCCTCACGGTGGCGGTGCACACCAGGCGCACCGGTGCCGCCACCTTCTTTGTTGTTCCTTGGCCAGGCTCAGGTGGGCACCGCCCTAGTGGTGGCGGTGCCACCGGACAGGGTGGCGGTGCCCCACCAGAGCACCCTACTCTTGGCCTCCTCTGCCGGTCACCACCATAGGGGTGGCGGTGCCCCCATGGCAGCACCCCAAGCCCGATAATGCCTCCTTTTCTTCACCCTTTTTCACCACCTTTGCAAATGTGCTAACACTCTAAGTGTTTCACCATCACGTGCAAGTGTGTTAGCATTTTCACAAATATTTTTCAAAGGTTAATCACTTCTCACCGATTGTGCATTAGGCCTAAATGCATATGCATGTATTCCAACACCTAGTGGCACTAGATGATTGAATTGTCTGATAAGAGCTCCCTTCTTAATAGTACGACCATGTATCCTAAATGGCTAAATGTGATCACACTCTCTATAGTGTCTCGATCACCGAAAACAAAAATGGCCCTATGGATATCACATTTGTCTTGAGCCCATTTTGTTTTTCTCTTTCTTCTTTTTTATGTCCCGGAGCTTGATCATCATCACATGGACTCCACCATCACCATGATCTTCATTTGCTTCATCACTTGGAATGTGCTACCAACCTCATAATCACTAGAGTAATACGTTAGCACTTTTAGGGTTTCATCAATTCACCAAAACCAAACTTGAGCTTTCAACTGTCTATTTCTTGATCAACACCTTCAGCTGTGAACTTGATAAGGTAGATATTATCACCCATTTCCATCACTCTCTTCTTTGGTACCTTGCTTGGCTCTACATTTTACTTTAATTCTTATCATAGCAAAGTAACTTCCAAACAGTGAGTGCTAATCAATTTCCACCAGCTTTCCTATAGCTGATGCCACTTGTCTTAATGTGCTCCAATCACACCACCTTGGGGGTATACCTCTAACTTGGATCCAAACCTCCTTTAGGCTGCTAATTGGCTCAATATTGCCATTCCATACTCTAAGAGAAGCTTGCACCTCATTGTCCTAAAGATAAAAGAATGAAACATTGTTGATCACCACATTTTCCACCCTCTTCTCAGGTGGGAATCTCACCAGAAATTTGAATTCCTCTAGTTGCTTTAACTGCCAGTGCCAATTCTGATAAAAAAGCCTCTTTAGGTTCTTGATGATGTCTTCCTGACTCAGTACCCTCCTCAATTGTGAAGACACCACAGTTGTCAAATCTTGTCTAGAGCTTGAATCTTTTGGCCTTCTCTTCTACATCCACATGGAAAAAAGCCCAATCCTCTATTGGAACTCTCCATGTACTATGCAGACACATATGGTTCCTTCCATCTAGGACACCTATCTGCTAGGTGATCCTCCCTGAAACAAATGAAGCAAATCTTTGGCTTGACACAAGTAGCACTGAAATGACCTGGCTCACCACAATTATAGCAAATGATGTTAAGAGCTTTGTCAGGTTACAGATTATCACCCTCAATCTTCTCATCCCCCTTTGGAACTGACTTCTATTGATCTTCTAACTAAATTGAAGCAGGCTGGATTTGATTCTTCTGTTGCTGCTGCTTCTGATTGTTCTGCCTTCTCCTATTCCCTTGATTCAGGGCTCTAGGTCATCCTCCCGGACCTCTCTGACTCTGATTGCAATACTAATTGGCCTGGTGATTGATCATTTGCTGACCAGGTGGGGGATAGGGAGGCTGGTGACTAGGAAAGAAGCCTAAACTAGGCCCCTGTTGCCCGTCAGTGGGATCGGAGGGATAGGCGCCCCCATCGGCGACAGGAAATACGGCGGAGAAGGATGCTGACCAGGGTAGTTCTAGCCACCTCCCCAGCTCCAATCCTCCTCTGAACTTTGTGGACGGAACGGCCCGCGCCCTCTCCCTCTTCCCGCATGGCTGCCTTTAGCTTGGTGGCGAAGGATTCCCTAATCCCTTTCCCCAAACGTCTTCAGCAAATCTGAGCTTCATCGGCGACCCACACCACTTGAACTTCCCTGTGGCTGGGTAGCAATCCTTGATTTTGAATTATCTCTTCTCCCAGAGATCTCTCTGGGTCTAGACTAAGTTCCTCACCCTCTCCCCTCCATCTAAAACCCTAGGCCCTTGGCTTGCAGTGGGCTGCGATGAGGACAGCAAGTACCAAAGCTGACCGAAATGTTCCTCAATTGCCCCTGCTTCGTCGTCTTCCCATCCGTCATCACCATCGTTGGATCAAGATCGAGACGAGCTTGGAGTCGCCACCTGCCCTCGCAAGCAGCTGTTGCGTGTCCCCTTGTCCCGGTCTCGCCCGCGGTCAGTGCCGCGCTCGTCCGGTCCTAGACCCCCCATGCTAACTCCTTATCACATGGTGGGTACCCTCTCTCTCTGACTAGGCTCGTTGGAGGGATCAGCGCCATCCTCACCGGCGTTGTCCCGCCGGGCGAACCATGTAGGCTGGTTTTGCTGTGTTAGCATTCCACGTGGGATTCCCTAAAAAAAGCATTCCATGTGGGATATGAATGCAACGTTGGAGCTCTGGCCCACTTGTCGTTTCTCTTATTCATCCACCCGTTCTTTTTTCTCTTTTGCCCCATTCATCTCATGCTGCGCAGCAGCACAGGCTCTGGCGCTCTACGTGTGCTCTGTCGCCACCACCTACACCTCCGGCAACCACATCCTGTGCCGGGAGGTTGCCACACCCGCTAGCACAGGTGGACTCTACTCTGTTGAGAATCCGTGTCCACTGCTATGCGGTGCGACGACGTAGGCTCATCATTGCGGGGATGGCTCAGTGAGGGCAGGTGTTGTGTGGGACATCTTTGGCTTGGCGAGGGCGTTCTGGGTTCTCTCCTAGTGGCGCGTGGCTGTCGTGGTTCGGTAGGGAGGCGGTTCAGGCCCATCATCGCGGGGATGGCTTGGTGATGAGGGCAGATGCCGTGCGGGTCTTTTCCTTGGCGTGGGCATCTCGGATTCTCTGCCGGTGTCGTGCGACTATCTCGGCTCAGTGGGACGGTGTCGATGTACACTCGCCGAGGTGGCCTGACGCGTGCGCATAAATCCGGTTCCAAATTACCAATTGAGATGCGCTACTGTTTGTTGCCTGCCTCGAATCTCTGCATGCTTGCATGCAACGCATCTTAATTAGGAAGTAAACCACATGACATCCTTTTTAAGGAAATCATATGTGACATACAAGGGTATTAGGGACATTTCTCTTCTCTACTAATCTGTTCGAAAAATCCCAGAACATCACTTTTTTTTGGGACGGGGGAGTAGCTATTAGCTGTTTTTTCACGGCTAACATGGCAAATAGTTAATTGATGGATCCAAACAGGACATAATTTAGCAGAAAGCAAAACGAAAAATAGACTTCTGTCTAAGCATTCAGCCGGGTGCTGGTTTGAATCATAAATCTTAGGGGCAACAATAATTGTTTTACATGAAAAGTCATAAAAATATATAAGGTTTACAAAATGTAGCGAGTTTTTATGGGCGAAAACAATTCAAATCAACCAACTTTAATTGGTTTCATTTGAAGAGGGTCCCTAGAAATATTTCTAGATTAGATGAGAGTTATGAAACCGGAATCAGAATCAGGAGGAACTACTTTGAGGTGATTCTGATCTTTAGTACGTAGAAAAGGTAGGGTCACTAGAAACGTCTCTACTCAGGATCAGTATGGCAGAGTTTCTAGCAGCTCTGAAGAGAATCAAAATTGATTCTCACATCCAAACAGTCCCTAAAATCTGACGGATGGTCATAGAAGCCCAGGCTCGATCCGAAAAATAGCGGGTCTGACTACATCCATCATGGATGTTGAATAAGGCATCGTTCGTTTCGCTGAAAAAACAAACCGAAACACTGTTTCGACTATTTTGTTGTAAGAAAAAAATATCGTTCCGGCTGAAAAAAAAACAAGCCAAAAGATACATATTATAACACAAGCGAACAAAACCTCAAAGTAAGCCAGGCTTTCTATTTCAGCTTGACCCTATCTAGGGCATAGATGGCATGGGGCCATTCTAATGTCACGTGCGTTTGAACTTATCAGTCTGGCTTATCAGTTATGGTAGAATATTTTTATCTCACAGTAAATCAGCTTCACTGTCATGTCCGACCAGAAGCACCATACGAAATTACGAAGGAACACCGAATGACCAACGCCGAACGGCTGAACGGTCAGTCAAATTATACCAACCTTTCCTGCCCACTCGCCACTCGGCGTCCATGGCTAGGCAGGGCAGGGCCCCAGGTCCCTAGGGCTGCTGGTGAGCGGGGAGGAAATGGAGAGAGAGCCTTGCCCCGCTTGCCGCTTCCATCGTCGCACAGAGGCGGCAAAGCAACGCCTCGAGCGTTGAGACCGCCCCGCCCCTTCTTTAGGGAGCCGGCGTTATGGACGCGCCCGAAGGAGAGGCCCGGCTGTCTGCCCAGCCACGGCCGCTCGGTCGCATGGACGAGGCCGACGCGCGCGCGCGTGTGCGGTGCCTGTGCGCGTACCATTTGGCTGCTTGCGGTCGTGTGCGCGTACCACCCGTCGTGGCTTTGCAGCGCCTGGGTTGGGTGTGCGTGACTGCTGCGCGTGCTGTGCTCCTCCTCCCATCGATCAGATGTTCAGATCTGCGGAAGGCAAGTGAACCGGGGCCTCGTTTAGATTCCAAATTTTTACAATCTGGATACTGTAGCACGTTTCGTTTGTATTTGACAAATTTCGTCCGATAATAGACTAACTAGGCTCAAAAGATTCGTCTCGTGATTTACAACCGAACTATGTAATTAGTTATTTTTTTTACCTACATTTAATGCTCCATACATGTGTCTAAAAATTGATGTGATGGAGAGAGAGTTGAAAAACTTGGAATTTTGAGGCAATCTAATCAAGGCCCGGCATCTTTCCTGGCTTTGTTTCTGGTACTTGCAGGCAGCTTTGGGTGTCAGATGTTCTTGTTCTCGTGCGCGTCAGAACATGAAGCTTCTGTATATGCCTCTTGGCCTTTTACGGAGTAGTTTAGTGTACTGGGATCTGTAATTTGACGCGTCTGGTTCTCCAACATATTCTTGGAACTTGAAAAATGCTACTATCAATTAGAAGCCAACAATAAATATAAAAAAGATTATATGTATCAACCCACCCACCCCCCCCCCCCAACCCACCCACGCACACACACACACAAAAAAAACCAAAAAGAAGCCAATTCTGAGGTGGTGGAGGCAAAATAGCAGAGACCTCATATGACACATTTGCCCCACTCACCTACCTCCGTTGAAAAACTAATATAATTCTAGAAGGCACAAGAGGTTGATTCTTTTACCTAACACCTCCGTTCAAAAAAAAATATAATTATAGACACTGCACAATGGCATACATATCACTTAAGCCCTGCACAATGGTATAGTGTTTCTGTTTAATCGGCCTCTTATCCCATTTAAAGAGCCGTTTTGCCCGTTTAAGTGACGGTTTTGCCCAAATAATGACTAAACAGCAAGCGGCCTACTGTTTACCTTTTAGCATTTAAGATAACATTGATCCAAGGTCTGGTCAAAGTCAAATTTCTTAAGTTGGACTAGTTTTATAGAAAATATGATTAACATCTAAGAATTCAAATATGTACTCCCTCCGTACCTAGATTAGTTGTCGTTTAGGACATAATTGTGCTTACCAAGGAGTGATTAATTAGGGGGTATTTTTCCTCCTTTGCCCTTATTAAATAGCGCTGCGGGTGTCACCTTTACAACAATCTTGTGTAGCTCGAGTGGCTAGTCCGCCGCGGCCTGAGGTTGAAGGTCGACAATTCAAGTCCCCGTAGGCGTGCTTTTTTTATGATGGCCGTAAGACATTTTGCATGGCACTGTGCTGGGACTTGCTTGCATGGCGCTCGCGGGGTCGGGTGTGGGCGTGTTGCTGCTCATGCGCGCGCGCGTTTTTTTTCCGGTTTCGAATGGCTTGCCTACAGCTCGTTCTTTGTCGCTTTTTTTCGTTGGATGGCACCGTGTGCGCTCTCGTTTTCTCTGGGCGTCTATCCATCTACCCCTTCCTATTTAACCGGTGCTTCATCCGTTCCATCTCAACCTCTTCTATTTTCATCTGTGCGGAGCAATGGAGTCCGACGAGACGTCCTGCACCACGACGTCCAGCGGTGAGCGTCTTGAGGGAGATGAAGGAGGCGAGCTTGCTGTGGGAGAGCGTGCAGCGGCTGCGGAGAAGAAGGGAGTCGCGGGAGGCGCGCGTGCGAGCGATGAATGCGGGCGACGAACGAGGAGAGCACGCGCGCGTTGAATGCGGTAGCGGAACAGACGCGCAGCGCAACGGGCGGCTTGGCCAGGGGCAAATGATTCAAGCATGAACCGCATACTACAACAGCGACACTCTTTGTGAAAACGGGCCTAGAGCCCAGAACGACAACTAATCTAGGTACGGAGGGAGTATAATGCAAAAATATATTTCATGACAAATCATTGAAAATGGGGTTGCAATTCTGCAGCACGTAGATGATACAATTCTGTGCCTTCAAGATGACAGGGAACAGGCAGCCCATCTTAAGCTTTTGTTATACCTTTATGAGTCCATGTCTGGCCTTAAGATCAATTTTAATAAGAGTGAAGTTATTATGATAAGTCAGGATGACTCTAAGAGCATTGAGTTCTCTAACATGTTCAACTGTGCTATTGGCAACTGGCCTATTAAATATCTAGGAGTCCATGTGGCTGGCTCTAGGCTCCATGTAGCTGATTGGTTACCCATTATAGAAAAATTGATGAAAAGATTGGATGGTTGGAAGGGCAGTGCTATGAGTTTAGGGGGAAGATTAACCCTTATTAACTCCTGCTTGAGTAATCTGCCTATTTATACCATGTCGATGTACTGGTTGCCTGTGTCAACCCTTGATAAAATGGACACCACCAGAAAAAGATTCTTCTTGCAGGGGAGAGTCCTGAAGAAGAAATACCACCTGGTCAGATGGACTAATATTACGAAACCAAAAGATAAAGGGGGGCATGGCATCAAAGATTTAAGGAAAATGAACATTAGTATTTTATGCAAATGGTGGTGGAAAGCTGAAAATGGGGAAGGCATTTGGCATGATATCATTAGAAAGAAATATCTTCAAAAGGGGGGCCTGTGTTTTTTGAAGAAACGTTATAAAAACTCCCCGGTGTGGAATGATTTGTTAAAAGTCAAGCACATTTACCTAAAAGGCAGGTCTGTGAGGATTGGTGATGGTAAGAATACCAGTTTCTGGCATGATCGTTGGTGTGGGCTTGTCTCCTTGGCAGACAAGTTTCCTAGTTTGTATGAGATAAGTGAAGATCAGGAATGTTCTGTGGAAACCATGAAACAAAGAAGGTGGAAACTTAAATTCAGGAGATGGCTACACGAAGATATGCAAAATCAATTGGGTAGATTGCAGGATCTTGTACACCGTTGTTGTACTAATAATAACAAAGACAGAGCAATTTGGGATTGGGAGAAGTCAGGTGTTTTCTCTGTAAAATCAACTTACAAATATTTGTGTAAGTATGACTATGGCCCTAACTTCAAAAGAATCTGGAAATCGAAAATCCCATTAAAAATCAAAATATTCATGTGGCTGTTATCACAGAATGCTATTCTGACAAAGGACAACTTAATCAAGCGTAAATGGAAAGGTGAAAAAACCTGTGCCTTTTGCACAGAGGAAGAAAGTGTTCAGCGTATCTTCTTTGAGTGCTTGACTACAAAATACATCTGGAGCCTTTTGGCATATTCGTTGGGTGCAGACTGTAGACCGAGTAACATGGAGCAATATTAGGTTTGGGTGAACAAGTTTTTACCTCAGAGCCCGCAGATGCATGCCGTTGGGCTTGCAGCGGTCTGCTGGGCAATCTGGAGATCTAGGAACTCTGTATGTTTTGAAGATAAGAGAATTAATTCTCCTACTGAGATTGTTTGTATGATCTGTTCGTTCCTTATTTATTGGGTAAGCCTGCTGAATGAAGACCTGAAGGACCAGGTGATCCAAGGTGCTGACGCGGTGAAGACGGCGACTCTCTTCTTCCACAGGCAAAACCAGCAAGCATGTGCGAGGGATGAGCATCAACTGGTGCCGTATGCTGGTTAATCCACAAGGAGGAGCATGTCCTAATTTCTGGGGGTGCTGTAGTAGAGCACAAGTGTCATCCTGTTAGTTGGTTAGCTTCGTGTGGCGCTCTGTTTGCTGTCAGGCGTCTAAAAGTCTTTTAGTGGTAATAGTGGTGCGTTCAGTCATGTGTTCCCTTGGTGATCGCGTGTCTGAATGCGGTTATGTTCTGTGACGTATATCGTTAAGATGGATATGAACTGAAAACTCTTTGTAATTTCGTTGCTGCGATAATGAAATTCTGTTTTACCAGTGTGGAAAAAAATAACAAATCTAATGATATTTATTTAGTATGATAAACATTTGTACTCTTTCAACCCCAAGAAAACTGTCATTTTGCTTTTCGAGGAGTCAACGAATGTCAAGTTTGATAAAGTATATATGAAAAGTTACTAACTTTATGATGAGTAATAAATATTATTAGATGAATCATATAATATATTCCCATAATAAATACAAATATTGATAATAATTTCTATAAACCTAGTTAGATTTAAGAAAGTTTGATCTAGTTCAAACCTATAATGATATTCTTTTCGGAATGGAGATATTATCTGTTTTATATATAAATTTTGTTAAATTTTAACTTATCTGACTTGACACTATTCTATAATTGTATCTTTTCTGAAATGAAGGGAGTATGCCCAAAAAAATTGCTCTAATACATATGGAGCATGTTTGGTTGGACATAAATGAAAGGAGGGAACATGAGTTTGGATATAGGAGTTTAGAAATATTTTCTTCCTTTTGTAGGAGTGGAGCTTTTGGTGGGAAGGAGAATGTGAGTTTAGAGAACAAACTCCCACTAATCACTTCACTAGAGAGGAGTGAGAATCATTCTCTAATGAAAAAAATAAAAATATCCTTACTATCCTCTGTAACTTTCCACTAAGAGACCCTTACATTAAACGACAATGGTCTTTTCAACTCTCCTTTTTATTTCCCTCCACGGTCTAAACAAAGAGACCGAGACTAAAAAACAAATTCCCCGAGCTCTCACCACTAATTTCCATGCTTGTTATCATGTAATTGCCACAAACGCGTCAATAATTACATGTTTTCATGAATACATTTTCAACAATTGCATTCTTTACCGGATGGATGGAGTAACATCTAACTTGATGCCTTCCCCACTACCTCTACCTATAGAAAAAAGTCTTGGTTGAAATTTCATAAAATGGCATAGTGCACTTTTCGTGTTACTTTTCCTCTCTGCCTTTCCTTTATGAAAAAAAAAATTCTGAAGATTACGGCATATAAGAGTGAGCCTAGCTAGCTACATGTTCATGTAGCAGCTAGTGAGATACGGAGTACTACTAGCTAACCACCTTTATTAGATCCTTTGCTTAACTACTTTTATTACGATTCTTGTTTTAGAGATTATACTACATCGCAATTGTTGAAGCAAGAATCTTGCAGGTTCCAACCACCGCCGACCGCGTAGGAGCAGCCGCTGCGGCCTCGCAAGTGGGTACGCCATTCCGCCCTGCAATTCACCGCAAATCCGGAGTTGGGGGAGGAGCTGACCTCGACCTAACCTGCAACTCCCATTTTTCAACTGGCTGACTCAGCAGCAATTAGACGGCCTTGGTAGACGAATAATTCCATGGACCAGCACAGCACGACGACCTGATTGGAAGGACGATGCTAATCAGCCACATTTAGCTGCTGATGGACTGGAGGGCACTCGAATGGAGCAGTACTAGCAGGGAATATTATACAGCAATAGAAGTGCAAAGTCAAAGGGCGTTGTAGTAGTTTGCAACCTGTGGCGAAATGACAACTCGACAAGTATTTTTTATGCGTCTATCTATACGTCGTACTTTGGTCTGCCAGGTAACTGTAGGCGTGTTTGTGTAGATTGGGACTATACGGTTCTTTGCCGAAATTCATGGCTCGTCCGCTCGTGGATTTGCTAGTTGCTACTGGCCTACTGGCAACTGCTACCGTGGGGTAGTATGTCAGTATGCGTGTGGTAACGTCCTAACGTTGCTGAAGAAACAAGGGAGAGCTGACATGCAGTGATGTAGGGTAACAAGTAGGAGTAGGACAGTAGTAGGAGTACCAATATATTGTTCCGAACAAGAATGCAACTATAACTCTGTTTCTGGTCCCTTTTTTTAAGGTTTGACAAAATTATATAAAAGTATCAAGATTTAATAAGTATAATATGAAAAATATGTTTCATGATAAAACGAAACTAATAACATTTATTTGGTATCAGAAATATTGATATTTTTATATAAACTTCGTCGAACTCAAAATGAGCTCTTGTGTTCTTACCTTTCTAGTATATTTAACTTCTTTGATTTATTTTGCCCTTGTATTTTCAAAGCGAGGTCAGAGTTTACCTATGTTCCATTTAAAGCAGTTAACGTTACCAGTTCATCTAAATAAGACTAATTCTCCTATGTGTTTTCCAGTACTATATATACAATGAGCTTTTTACGTGTATAGCCCTGGAAAAAATATATCTTCCTTGTATGGCCCTTTTTTTCTTGAACTTACATGTATGGCCTCGAAATAAAATTTTCTTCCTTCTATGGCCTTTCGTCCATTTTTGCCACTTGACGGTGTTAAGTCAAGGGTAAAATAATTATTTTACCTCTAGCGAAAAAACTAAAATGCATAATTTTGTTTGTCTGTTGTATATTTGGAGTAATATTAAGCAAATAAATTCACACATAACATTGCATAATAGGACACATAATCAAGTACACAAATATATTGCAATAAAGTGAACTTATCAAATGCATAAAAAATTTCACAAATGCATATAACCATAGGTTGACACAAAAATTGTTCACAAATCCACCATATTTTCAGTCTCACATAAATATGGTCACACAAAAGTGCGAATTCAAACATACATTGGTCTCACATACAACGAGCGAGCAGGTGTTTGTTTTAGCTCTTCAGCAGAAACGCCAGAAAAGGGTGGTGAAGAATTCAACAATTGAATCACTTGGCAGTTTACACTGTTTACAAAGATTTGTTTAGCAGGTTTTCCAGCCAACTCTTTCAGTGATTGGACTACAGAATTCCTCAATATTTGATTTGATCCTAGCATTACAGTTGCGGAAATTGAAGGATTTGAAGTTGTCAAGCTCCTTGAAACATCCTCTTCACGAGATTCAACAATGCTCCCTTGCTTTGAGAAATCTCTTCGAAGTTGCTCCCAATCAGCCAATGACTTCAGAATACTCACCGAGCACTGCAATAAAAATCTTCATGTCAAACTAACAATAAATAAAAAATTATAAAGGATGGTCGAGTAACCTGAATCATAGTAACCTGGAGAAATGAGCCTTTTACAGAAACTGTTTTGGATGACGCAATGGAGTTAGTATCAGCAATTTGAGATCCTTGTGCTATTCTTGAGAGTGCACTAACCTGGTAGGAGACATATTATCAATCAGATGTGTTACAAGCCAAAGAAAAAAAGACTAAGAAATTCAAAAGCTATGCTTTGTGGATATTTGAAAAAAAAACATATGATTACTGTGCGTTCAAAAAGATTTTGTCCCTCAAGATCACTCATAGTTCACAAACACATCTGTTGGGTGCGGGAGGGGCCGCTCGCTACGGGCTAGTCGTGGAAGGGGCTGCCTGGCTCCCCGGGCTTGCCGCTGGAGGGGCTGGCCGCTCCGCACAGGACGCAGGAGGGGCCGCCGGGCTAGCCACGCTCGCGCTACCAGTCTGGTGGCGACGCCTCCTCCACGGGGAGCTCGCCGATCGACGATGGGAGAGAGGCCGGCTGGCCCTAGATCCAGCAGATCCGGTGGCAGAAGGGCCGGCGGCGGTGTCCATCTCCCCTATTTACGCGGCGGCGGCGTTTTTTCTCGAAACCGCTAGAACCTGGTCGGGTGCGGCGGAAAGGAACCAGAGGATACGAAGGAAGAAAGCAGAAGGGCATTTCAGTCATTTCGCATGTCATCCAGTGGGGGAACTAATGGTACACCCTAACAGATACGATGGAAGGCCATATAAGGAAGATAAATTCGTTTTGAGGCCATACAAGGAAGTTCGAAAAAAGGGCCATACAAGGAAGAGGCATTTTTTTAAGACCATACAGGTAAAAAGCTCATATGCCATTTCAACCTCTGTTTCAACATTAGATATTTGGAGTGTGTTTTGATAGAATTTTTACAGCAAAGTTTTCAAATATTTCAAATCTAAGGAAAGTTTAATAGGGTGCACATGCTTATTCAACCATCAGTGAAAGCTTATAGAGTTATGATAAGGACCAGAGTTAGCATTATATTTTTTTTTAATTTAATTCATTTATTTGGTCTTCAGTTAACAGGGTCTATAATAGAGGCGAACAGTGGTTTCAGATTCAAAAAAGAACACACAGTCATATTTTAAAAAAAAATAAGGATATAGAATTATAATTAGCCTTCAAAGTAGGAGCAAAAATGCCAATCTCCCAACATAAAATGGTTTAACAAGATACTTCCTCAGCTTTTGAATAAATCAAATCCTAGATTGTATTAAGTTAATTTGTTTTTATATTTGATTGAATTCGTAGAAAAGAGAACAAATGTTTATGACAGCAAATGAACATATTGTATTTGTGGTCGAGCCGCGAGTGTGGTGGACGATTCGTCAGCTAGAAAGTTGGTGAGCTGTGGCGGCAAAAATGAACTAGGTGGTGCAGTGGCCGCCAAATCTTCGGTGAATCGTGGTATGGGTGTTTGGCCGACACGGAGTGCCACACTTGCGGCACGACGAGCTGCGCCGTGGTGTGAACGTGAAGCAAACGGGCCTGTTTGTTCGTTAGGCTGAAATTTAGTTTAGGCTGATTTATTATAGAAAAAATACTATTCGTTCGTAAAAAATAGCACTGGAGCACTGAACGGAAGCCCTGAATCCTACCACTCGAGCACAGCCGTACAAGGTCAAGCTGAATCCCGCACGCTTGCTCATTGACGAGTGACGAGTGAGTGATGGCGATGGCGCCTTTGGCGGCCTTCGGCCTTCACACGCTTCAATGGGCTGACACACAGGCACGTCAGTGGTACCGATGCCTTACAAACGCGCACGCTGCTAGCCTTTGTTCAGATCACCTCCAAATTTCAAGTTTTTTCACTCTCTTTCTATCACATCAATTTTTAGCCGTTTGCATGGAGCATTAAATGTAGGTAAAAAAAATAACTAATTGCACAGTTTAATTGAAAATCACGAGATGAATCTTTTAAGCTTAGTTGGTCCATAATTGGACAATATTTACCAAATAAGACAAAAGTGCTACTATTTATCGGGTTAAAATTTTTTGCAATCTAAACATGGCCTAGGAGAGGAGGTGTAGCGCGTCACTGCTCGCTGCTGCCTGTGTTGCTCCGTGCTCTGCTACGCTCTCGTTCCGTTTCGGGGCACGAGCTGCTGCCAGTTTCGAATTCAAAACTTAACCGTAGCATAGCAATGGCATCCAAAAGATTTGAGTAAATTTTAGACCGTGTTTAAATTCAGGATGTAAGGCTTGTTTAGATTGCCTCAAAATTTTAAGTTTTTTCACTCTCTTTTAGTCACATCAATTTTTGGACGTATGCATAGAGAATTAAATGTAGGTAAAAAAAAATAACTAATTACACAGTTTGGTTGTAAATCACGAGACGAATCTTTTGAGCCTAGTTAATCCATGATCGGACAAAGTTTGTCAAATACAAACGAAACGTGCTACAGTGTCCAGATTGCAAAAATTTGCAATCTAAACAAGGCCTAAAGTTTTAGAGTGTTATTTTATGTGTCACAAGAGGGTGTCGCATAGGGTGTTTGAATACTAATAAAAAAATAAATTACAGAATCTGTCAGTAATCCGCGAGACGAATTTATTAAGCCTAATTAATCTGTCATTAGCACGTGTTACTGTAGCACCACATTGTCAGATTATGGCCTAATTAGGCTTAAAATATTCGTCTCGTAAATTAGTCGCAAATTGTATAATTAGTTATTTTTTAGTCTCTATTTAATATTTTATGAATATGTCCAAACATTCGACAAGACATAAAGTAAATTTTAGAGGAGGAACTAAGGGGATGTTTGGTTTCAAGGACTAAATTTTAGTTCCTGTCACATTGGATGTTTGACACTAATTTGGAGTATTAAATATAGATTAATTACAAAACTAACTGCACAGATTGAGACTAATTTGTGAGACGAATTTATTAAGCCTAATTAGTCCATGATTTGACAATGTTGTGCTACAGTAAATATGTGCTAATGATGAATTAAGACGAATCTCTATATGTCTCAATCATAGACTAATTAGCACCATATTGTCAAATCATGGACTAATTAGGCCTAATGTGGTGTCACATTGGATGATGAATTAAGACGAATCTCGTAAATTAATCTCTATATATAATTAATTTTATAATTAACTTATATTTAGTCTTCTTAATTAATATCCGAACACCGATGGGACGGTAGCTAAACTTTAGTCGGAACCCAGCACCCCCTGAACAAGGCCTTGGCAGTGACGTCCAGCGACCCAAGGAATCCTAGCACAGATCTGCGTATCATCCGTACCGCTCGTAACTCGCCCAGGCACTAGTTGGAACTCCAAACGGTCATTGCCGCATCCTACAGTGATCCATCCAATAACAAACTTCTATTAGGGCCCTGTTTAGATTGCCTCAAAGTTTTAAGGTTTTTCACTCTCTCTTCATCACATTAATTTTTGGACACATGCATGGAGCATTAAATATAGGTAAAAAAAGTAACTAATTGCACAGTTTGGTTGTAAATCACGAGACGAATCTTTTGAGGCTAGTTAGTCCATGATCGGATAAAGTTTGTCAAATACAAATGAAACGTGCTATAGAGTCCAGATTACAAAAATTTGCAATCTAAACAAGGCCTAGTGTCTTATTTAGTTGGCGATTTTTTTAAAAAAAATGGTATTATAACACTTTTGTTGTTATTTGTTAATTAGTGTTCAATCATAGTCTAATTAGACTTAAAAGATTCGTCTCGTGAATTTCGTCTAAACTGTGAAATTAGTTTTATTTTTTATTTATATTTAATGTTTCATGCATGCGTCAAAGATTCGATGTGACGGAAAATCTTAAAAAATTTTGTAAAATTTTTGGAACTAAAGAAGCACTAGAGTACCAACAGTGCGCTTTGCCGATGCATTACTGTACTCCTACTGTCTGATATGAAATGGCACGAGGTAGCCTAGCCATGGAAAGACGAGAAGCTAGCATGCTGTGACACTACTCCTATCAGTGCAGTCTGCACCGCCGCAGAGGGAAGGCGTTCAAAAAAGCAAAAGAGCTGCACCCCATAACATATCTACTGTTCGCTTACTCGTAAATGATTTTAAAATTTTAGTTAAAAATAATATTTTTCTCTCACATTAAACCAACCAGTAGTAAATAATCCACGATACGAAGAGGCAGAGGCGCCACCAAAGCCGGGATACGAAGAGGCAGAGGCGCCACCAAAGCCGGGTTTTCATCAGAAAAGAAGGCGCCAAAGCCAGGGATGGAGCAATGATAGGGAGGGACACCCGGACAGCGACGGGCAGGGCCACAGGTGGGAGTTGGCTTCGTGCCGCGGCCGGGAGATGGCCGAGACGCGAACAAGAAGCAGATCATGCGGAATATGGTAGGGCCCCTGCAAAGCACGAGCGTGAGCGTTTGCGTTATTCCAGCCCAATTTATAACCCCCTCTATCGATTCCTCTGCCGTTTTAGCGCCGAATCTTCGTAGACGCAGCACGGCACGCCACAACCAAGAATACGCGGCGCGGTGAGCTCCACAAGGCAAGAAGAAGGGCAAGGGCAATGGCGGGAAGGCGAGAGGAGGGGGATGGAGAGAGTGCAGCGGCAGCAGCAAGAGAGGAGGATTACATCGACATGGACCTGAGCTCTGCTGCCGCCGGGGCGCAGGAGTTCGAGTTCATGTCGGCGCCGCTGGACCGGTGGGGGAGCCCCTGGCGTCGCCGGCGGACGAGCTCTTCTACAAGGGCAAGCTGCTGCCGCTGCACCTGCCGCCGCGCATCCAGATGGTGGAGGAGCTCCTGGACGGCCGCAGCCACGGGGGCTGCAGGGCCGGCAGGGAGTTTCTCCACCTCCACGGCATCAGCAGCACGGCCCCGGCGACGCCGTACGAGTCGTGCACCGCGTCGCCGGCCAACTCGTGCTACGTCAGCGGGGAGCTCAACGTCGAGGAGTACTTCCAGGAGTACGCGGCGGCGGCCGGCCTGGCGCTGGCAGCGGACGCCGCAGGGGCGCCAGGGGCGAGAGGAAGCCGTGGTCCAGGAAGCTCAGGTTCATGAGGGCAGCTCAACCTCGGGCTCAGGCTCAAGGCGTCCAAGGCGTACCTCAAGACCATATTCGCGGCCAAGCCGGGGAACCCGGACGATCTTGGCGCCGCTACGGCGACGGCGAGGGGAGCGGGGGAGGAGCTCGCCCATGCCCATGCCCATGCCCATGGGCACCCCTGGGCGTGGAGGAAGAACCCGTTCGCCCAGATTAGAAGCAACAGGTGCATCGCCTCCCACAGCGGCGTCGGCGTCGGCGGCAGCAGCCGTGCCGCACCCGCAGGAGGGCGGTATAAGGAACGCGAGCACGGGCACAGGCGGTCCTTCTCCAGCGTCATCGTCCGGTACTCCTCGTCGAACAAGACGTCCCCCGTCCCTGCGCTGCCGTCGTCGTCGTCGTCGTCCTCGTGCTCCTCGTCGTCGTCGAGCTCGTCAGCCTCCTCGTCGGTCCGGACCTCGAGCGAGTCCGACGGCGCGGGCCCGGCGCTGAGGAGGAGCAGCAGCGCGAGCTCGGAGGTGGAGAACCCCATCCAGGGGCTCATCGCCTACTGCAAGAAGTCCCAGCAGCTGGCCTCCGTCAGGAAGAGCGCCAGCGACGCCGGCTTCCGGTTCCTGTCTTCGGCGGTGTCCAAGATCGCCGCCGACTCCGACGGCCTTGATGAGCTCGCTGAGATTTGCAGAGGATGATATGGTAGTCCCATGAATCCCGATGATTGTACAATGATGCAAATGCGTTCTGGAGATTTTGTGAAAAAAAAACTAAAACTTGTGGTGTTGACCACCCTGTGTCATGATGATATTGTTCACATGAATGACATCTGAACTTTGAACATTGACTGTTTCCAGTACATTACGTGTCTTGGTCCAGCTCATTATGCGAGAGCTGTAGAATTTTCCATGGATGAGTAAAATCAATAGCAGAGTCTTGCTTTCATTACATCACTTTAGAATTGTTTCTAATAAGCACTGATAGTGTTCGGCTGGCTGGTTGGCCGGCTTTTTTTTTTTTCCTCAGTCAGAGCAGTGTTTTTCTCTCACAAAATTTCAGTATAAAATGTACCGTAGTGAGTAGCCGGAGAAGCTCCAAATTGTGGCTCCACCGGCTTCTCCTCTTCTCAGTTTATTTTTACCTCGAAATCCGAAATGGCTTCATGCTACAGTGTCGCTGCAGTGATTTTGAGGAGGAGCCAGAGCCCCTGGGAGCCATGCCAAACACGGCCAGAGTCATGATTTGCTAAAGGGAGCAAGAGCAAATCTACTTGTCTGCGTATGTTTCAACTTTAAGCCAAATTTCAGCCTAAGTGAACAGCTTGGCCCGCCGGCATTGCTTGGCTCTGATTTCTGAACACTGGCAACTCAAAGTAGCGCCAACGCAAGACGATGGACGATCAAAGTTGTTTGATCATCTTAAATGTTGCCCTTACTAATCCCATTCCCATCCTACCACAGTACCATGTGCATCAAAGCGAGGTAAAATACAGAAACACATGTTCACTTTTAGAACAGGAGTAGCATTGTTTTTCAGGGAACACTCAGTGGCCGACACAGAAAACTTGCAATCTAAAAAGGGTACAGTCTCTACTATACCACACATTGATACATGTATTGCTTCACATTACCGGCATCATGTTCGCCTTTGAAGCTACGGGTGATCAGAAAACAAGCAAGAATTGGTTTGTCGAGGGATAAATTTCTCCCCAAAATAACGAAAAAAAGAGAGAGACAAGGAAACAAGGCAATGTGGGGAAAACAATGGAGGCAGCAACTTTTTGCTCCCATCAATGGCTGTCTAGGTCACAATGCTTCTCCTGGTACACATCGGTAGGCGCATGGGAATATGGCGCATAAATTAGCATATCTGAATATCAGAATGATGGACACGGCTCCACAAATTGGATTAGCAACTTTTTACAAGCTGAGTAGATTTAAGAGGGCTACTTTTATCTCACTGATCATCTTTTTCTTTTGTGCATCTGATGATGCCAGACTTTAAACATTAATGGCCAATGAAAACATATTTTGTTTTGTTTTGGGTATATAAACAGGAAATTTGTGAAAAGGTCGGCTTAAGATGCTGCAAACATGTCAATGAGGTAGGTTCCACCGACTCCTGGCTTCAACATAGTCGTCTGGCTTAGTGTCAGATTTGGCAATTCTGGTGTACCTAACTGCTAACAAAACAGCTTCAGGCCTCTTCGGCTGGTATTAAAGCCGGTGATAAGCCATCTGAAGCTGTTACATTAATGAGAAAAATACTTGTAGATTCTAGCTGATAAGCGGTTGATAAGAATTTGGTAAATTTGATATAAAACAAAGAAATCTAGTACTTCTTACTAGTAGTTTACGAGCACAAAGTCCAAAGCTGAAAACAGGGAAGAGATTCCATATTCTACTCCAATTTGGTGTGGCCATGAAAGCTGCAATGCAACAGCCAGCAGACAAGATCAGCTTAGCCAACATCACAGTTGCCTGATAACAAAACCAAGTCTGCAAGACTGCACCCAGTTTCTCTCCTTCACTAAGCCTCATCAACCTCACATGATGCTGAAACCACACGAAGATAAATTTATAGTAGAAAGCATCACCATAAACAACTCTGCCTGTCAGCATCTAACCCTATCCTAAATCGGATCAGAAGGATCCCACAAGCCAAAAAAGGCCCATTCCATCGCTTTTACGCGGAAATCTCGTAAAAAAATTCGCAGTGGCGAATAATCCTTTAGAAATTAGAAGCGGAGAGCACGCGCGTGCCCTTGCCGATCAGACGTGGAGCAGGATTAAAGCCAAAGGCAAAGGCAAGCGGATTTAGTCATCGAATTGGTTTCCATGGTGGGTGTGACCGTCGATCGTGGAATGAGAGTTTCTTTTATGCCGCCCGGCATCTCTGGCACTCACAATTCGCCAAAGATTTGTAGGGTTGTTTATATGCATGTGCTTTGCGTCTAGCATCCGGTTTTTGCATGGCGAAAGCTGTGGCTTTTGTGATTATTCTCTTGCTGGCCTAGAAGTATTCATTGTTCTCGTGGTAACTGACGTGTGATGAGATTACAGGTAGTGACATCCAACTGCAGCTAAACCTCTCAGTTGTTCTATTCTTCCAAAGAAGGGACGAGAAGTTAATGAATGCCAAGTGTTCTCTAAAAGTCTCTCCTTGTGATTCCAACTTTCCAAGGCAATCCATCCCACTGCCAAACATAGCCAGGAAGGGTTGATGTTCATTGGGACAATTTGTGCAGTGACAATGGTCTAGTGGCAGTCTGTTTGTTCGGGCTTTGTACGTGAGCAGCACAAGTGCACAACGCAATTCATTCCAAATCACAGGGGCATGGGTCTGAATCGTAATCCTAATATTTTCTTTTAAAGTTCATTGACCTGAGCAAACTATATGTCGCTGGCACAATTTTGGGCGTTTCCATTTTTTTTAAATTTTAATTGCAATACAGACGTAGATGCTTATATACATGCACATCTACCAACATTACTATAAAAACGATTTCATGATGGAGCAGGACATAAAATGCTCTTTGTCTCCCAAAATATGGGGATTTAGCAGAGACGGTCCGAATATTTACGGAAACACAGAACAACAGTATCCATACTCAATTAAGTGAGAGAAGGGCCTCTTCTGAAAATGATGGTAATTTTAAAGACGTGTCTCTTAAGAGGCCTGTCTCGGAAAGAAAGGCTCAAAGACCAAAAGGTTAGATTAATTACGTTCAGTATATAAAAAGGGCCCTTAGGATTTTTCATCTTCGTCTCTCTCTATTCTCTCCCCTCGTCTCTCTCTGTTCTCTCTTTTTTAAACTTTTGTGATTTATTTCTAGAGAAGGGCATTAATGCCCACCTCAGAAAATACTCATTAACTGTGACTGCGCCTAGGAGGCAGGCAACATGTCCGTCTCTGAAAACTGATTATGACCACCTCCGAAAATGTGTTTGGTAGTAGTGCAATGAACACTATATACATTCTACTCCTATGAGCACCTCAAAAAAAGCTGAGCGGTCTAATCTTGGTATTGATGAAGTCACCACATATGCCTTAACGTTGATGAGCACATAAACTTACCATTTAAAAATAACGTTATTAAATCCTAAATCAAATTGGAAAACATAAGAGCACTTGAATCAAGTCGAGAATTTAACTCTCATATTTGCGTTGTATCGTGTAATTAAAAAAACATGTTAAAAAAAAACTAACCAGCTAGTTTCCGTGCCAACGGGCTAGCGACCCATTGGATGTGCTACATTATTGAGCAATGATGATGTTTTCTTATTATCTTCCTTTATTTACCTTTTATCTCTTTTCTTTTCTTTCTTTTCTCTTTCCTTTCATTTTCCCCGATCCCCTATTAGTTATTTTTCTCCACTTGATAAATATTCCTATTTCTTTCACAGTATTGTATGAGTTGTCCTTATTTTGGGATTAACACTACTACAGATTTTTTTCGGAAGAAAATGTTGATACAACTACTAAAACAATTTTCTAAATCATTCCAAGGAATAAAATATACTGCTTCCATCACAAAAGAAAAAAACTACTCACAAAATATACTGCTTCCATCATAAAAAGAAAAAAACAATTTTCTAAATCATTCCTAGGAGTATAGTCTTATCATAATTCAAAAGCGATATTAAGTCTGACTAAATTTATAAAAAATATTATTTATAACACTAAATAAGTATTATTAGACTAAAATAGAATAAATTTCATAGTATACATGTTTTGGTGCCATAACTGTTGACACTGTCAAAATTTAAGATAGTTGGCTTAGGAGAAAACTAAAATTGTATTCCTCCTGACAGAGAGAGGCAGTAATAAACTAATCACAAAGATTACAAGGTAAAGAAAGAAAACAAAATTCGGGCTTTGTCTTTCTCATGTGGTGGGCAGTGGGCTGTGTGTTCGGTCGTAGTTTAGGTGGTGGTTCGAACTGGGCTTCAGCTCAACACTTGATGGAAAAGGTTTTCCAACCGAAAAAAGTCCACATTATTACCCTCAATTTTCGCAAAAGTCCGTTTTTCCTCCCTAAACTTCAAAACTGGGCAAAACACATTCCTCAACTTTTAAAATCGTTCATCTTACCTTCCTGACCTTGTTATAAGCAGTTTTGAATGCGGTTTTGTCTTTTTCTTTTTTATTTATTTTGGCGGAATCTTTGAAAAATCATAATAAATCAAAGAAAAATCATAAAATAAAAAATCTAATTTTGTTGGACTCCACATGAGTAGATCTACACAGTGAACATATAATATGGTATGCTTTAGTACAAAGTTTTTGTTGTGACTTTAGATCTATGCTTTTATGTAATTAATTAGAATAATTCATAGCTGCAGTTTCTATGGTCCAATTGTGATAAAATTTTTATGGTGGACTAATTATTGTATGATTGAACTGTAGTAAAATTTCATACTTATTCAATCATGTATAGCTTAGTTATAGATTTATTTATATTTAACAAGTATAAACCTAAATAAAATCTATAACTAAATTATATATGATTCAATGAATATGAAATTTTTACTACAGTTTAAGCATACAATAATTGATCCACCCAAAATTACCATAATTGGACCATAAAACTACAGCTTTGAATTATTCTATTTAATTATATAGATCTAAAGCCACAATAAAACTTTATACTAAAGTGCACTATATTATATGTTCATGTAGATTCACATGTAAGTCAACAAAATTGAATTTTCTATTTTATGGTTTTTCTATGATTTACTATGATTTTCAAAGATTCAATGAAATAAATAAAAGAAAGACAAAAACCACTTTCTTATATAACAAAGTCGGGAGGTAAGATGAACAGTTTAAAGTTGAGAATGTTTGCCCATTTTAAAGTTTTGGGAGGAAAAACTTTCATGAATTGAGGGAGGTAATATGGACTTTTCCTTTCGGACTCCACTTGACTTTGTTATTTTAACCCCATCGTGCCGGCACAGCACTTAACCGAGGCTGTGAGCTGCCTGGGCCTCAATGTTTGACCCTCAGGAGAAGGAAGATATGGTTGCTCGTTTTATTTTCAGTAATGTTGTATATGTATAGGGCTTCAGTCTGCCCGGACGCTTTCGATGATGGGTCGTGATGCTAGCCCAATGATCCTCTTTTATCTGCTCATCCACTCGCTCTGAACCATTCTTAAAAAAACATACTCACCTCACAGTAGCACCACGATAGTGCTCTGCGACCACGCTCCACCGCGCCACCTGGCAACCGCGCTCTCCACCACACCTCCGCCTCGGCGGCCAGCATCTCCACAGTGCCAAAATGTGGTAGCCCGTCTTTCTCCCTCTCCACTGCGCCTCCCGCCCACCACGGCCTTCCAGAGCGTATGGACCCAACACAGCCTTCCCACCAGACCTGTCGTGGCTTTCTCCATCGGAGCGACGAGCTTCGCATTACCGACGAGCTCTACACCGGTGGACTCCATACGCCGACGAGCCTTCATTCCCAAACAACAAGGAAATACTGCGATGTAAGTGCATGTTGCAAATGTATGTTTAACGTGTTTTAGATGATTCAGAGGTATGTTGCTAGTGTTTTATATTGGTATTGCAAAAGTAGATCTGGATGTTGCACATTTTGCAATGGCTATACACATATATTTCAAATGTACGTTACAACTGTTTCATCTATTTCAAACGTATGTTGCAATTGTTTCATCTGGATGTTGCAAAAGTAGATCCGGATGTTGCACATGTGTTTCAAGTGTTTTCAATTTCAAACGTATGTTTCAAGTGTTTTATCTAGATGTTGCATATATTTTGTAATGGCTACACATGTGTTTTTACGGTATTTCGGACGCATATGTTGCAAGTGTTTTAGTTGTTTTGGACGTGTGTTTGCAATTGTTCCATCCCAGAATGTTGCAAAAGTAGATCTGGTGCTCCACATGTTGCAATGAGACTCACTTGCCATAGCCACCTACTACAGTTGCTAGGGCGCAGTGCATGCGTGGAAGCGGAGGATGGAGCATGGCGGCAGCAGGCGCGAGAAGCGGACCGGATGGCGGCGAAGTGCGAGAGGTCCCCCTCTTTGCATGCGGCAAGAGGGGCAGCCACGCATGGTCCCCCTTATGTGTGCAGTAGGCATGTAGCAGTTGTTTTCTATTGCGGGTTTGATCGGACAAGTGGAATCAGATAATCTTTGAAAGTGCAATCAAACCCTAATTGTGGATTTTGGTGATAATGACCACGCAATTAGAGAATTAATAAGATTTGTCAAGATGACAAGTAGGGAATTTATATTTGAGGATGCTACACGAAACAGAGGAGCCCCCAATTACAAATGTCGATGGCTTCAAACTAAAAGGAGGTTTAAATTCTTTTATATTTTGAATTTGAATATAGGAAAAGCCATACTATAAAGGGGGGATATACACATGCATCCTCAGATTCATAGCCAAGACAGCCTAAACTTCACTCTTACTCTTGCTGTCTTGACTGGTGTGGCACTACCGCACTTAAAGAGAGGCACTGCTGCACTTAAGCCGCGGCATTGCCATGATTTAAGTGACCGTTGGGGCTGAGGGGGTATTTATACCCATCCTTTTGCTCCCCAACGGCTATCTTCTTCCTCCTGCTCATTCCAGCACGCCCAAAATAGAAAAGGAACCCTCTCTCTTCCTCCATTAGTGACCTTGAGCTCTCAAGCAAATTCATTGATTTTGCCATCAATCATTGAGAGAAAAGAGTCCAAAACTTGATTAGAGAGCATCTCCATCAATTCCCCAACTCAAAATGGCACTTGGTTCACGTTTTGGCCGGCGGTTGTGTTTGTTACTCTTGGAGCTTTGCTCCTAGCCAGCTAGAGCATCGTCCGTGGAGCTTGCCAACTTGTGTGGCAGGCCCGGCAGGTTTGTAACCATCTCTTGAAGCTAGTATACTCACCCCTCATCTCAAGAGTTAAGTCTCTTGACTTGATAACGAGGAAGGGTTGGAAAGCTCTAAGCCTTAGTGGCTAACCTCAACAACATGGAGGTAGGCAAGCCTTGGTGGCGAGCCGAACCACGGGATAAATCATTGTCACTTGTGCTTGATTTACATTACTTGTATTTCATATTGTTGGTTGAGGTGATTTCTAGGGTTTCTAGTCGATCTACTTGTGTGTGGTATTCCTATAACTTCTAGCTCTTGATCTATGACTATCATACCTGCAGTAGGCTGAGAAATTTCTCTGATCTAAGGTTCCATTCACTGATTTTAAACTGTGACTCGAAGTTGTCTGCAGGTGCGGCAGTGACTCGAAGTTGTCGAAGCTAATGAAGGATTTAGAGAGTGTCCAAGCTGAGCTAGAATCTAGAGAAGAGACTCTTATCCAACAAGAGGATCTCTATATTGCTAGCAAAGAAGATCTTGCATTAGAGAGAAGTGAGGTAGAATCCTTGCGCAAGGCTTTGGCCAAAGAGCAAGAAGACCGTACTATTGCAAAGAAAGCAAATAAAGCTCTCAAGAAAAAGTATTATGACTTGGATGAAAAGCACAAAGAACTTGAGATGTAATATAGCATTCTTTGGGATAGCAACTCACGTCTCCCTAAGGCAAAGGAAACCTCTACTCCCTCCACTAGTCAAGGTTGTGGAAAATATTTTAATCTTGATTTGAATGCCTATTCCACTAACCTTACAAACATGGAGGCTATGAGAAAGGAGATTGCTAGGCTTAATGAAATCATTGGAAAAGGATGGATGGATGAGACCCAATCAAATGACAAGAAGGTTGATGAATCAAAAGGGCCATAATTCAAGCAAAGAAGGCATCCCTCAATCAAGCATGGGCTCGGCCATAAAAAAGGAGCCAAGACAAATGGAAGAATGATAGTGAATGGCTTTGAGTCTATGTAGTTTGAGAGGAAGGGCAAAATTGGTATAGATCAGCCTGCATAGACTGCTGCAGTGCAGCGTCCCAGAGCGGCAGTGCCGCACAACGATAGTGCCACAGTGAAGGGCGGCAGTGCCGTGCCCCGCAAAAATGGAAAGGCTACCAATTCTGTTCCTGATCAAATAAGCCCAAGAAGAAGGTGTTCTAGCAGAAACAGGTTTTCTAGAAGCCTAAGGAATCAATGTGGGGCAACAAGAACAAGTATGCCTATCAACGAAAGATCTATGCACCTCGATGAAGCTTAACATCATGCTTTGTTTTGAAGAGGAACATCAGTGGAAAAGTGGTTGCCAAATATGTTGGAAATGAAACCAACATATATAGGAATACTTCTATTTGAGTTCCTAAGTTTCTTGTAACTAACATGCAAGGCCTCAAGTCAAATTGGGGACCTAAATCTAGCAACTAAACGTGTTTTGTAGGCATACTCCTCTGGTGGATCAAGTTGAGTGCTTTATAGCGGATGTACAAATCACATGACCGGAGAAAGGAGTATGTTCTCATCATATTCTCCGATGGCGCTTTACTCAAATGAAAACATTGTCTTTGGAGACAATTCAAAGGGGATGTGATTGGTCTCGGTAGTTGCTATAACCATTGAGTATTCAATTATAAATGTATTACATGTTCATTCATTAAGTTACAACTTGTTGTTCGTTTCTCAATTGTGTGAGATGGACTACAATTGTGTCTTTATGGATAAGGGTGTGGAAGTCTTTAAAGGGAGGATTCTCTATTGTCTTTTCTGAATTGATTAAAGAACAAGCTTTACTTAGTTGATTTCAACAAAAGTAAAGCTAAGCTTGAGACTTGTTTAGTGGCAAAATCTAGCATGGGTTGGCTTTGGAATCACCGACTAGCTCATGTTGGGATGAGGAACTTGGCCAAACTTCTAAAAGATGAACACATCTTTGGACCAACAAATGTTCACTTTAAGAAAAATATGATTTGTAGCGCTGGTCAAGCCAGAAAGCAAGTTGGTGTACCTCACCCACCAAAGAGCATCATGACCACCAAGCAACCATTGGAGCTAATACATATGGATCTCTTTGGACCGATCGGCTACCTAAGTATCAGGGGTAACAAATATGATTTTGTTATTGTTGATGACTATTCCCGTTTCACTTGGGTATTTTTTTTGCATGGCAAGTGCCAAGTTCAAGAGAATGTGAAGATATTTGTGAGAAGAGCTCAAAAGGTGTTCGATCTTCCCATCAAGAAAGTAAGAAGCGACAATGGGACCGAATTCAAGAATACTCTAGTTGAGGAATTTCTTGATGAAGAGAGTATCAAGCATGAGTTTTCAACTCTATACACCCCTCAACAAAATGGTGTAGTAGACCATACACTCATTGACATGGCAAGGACAATGCTAGATGAGTATAAGATGTCGGACATCTTTTGGTGTGATGTCATCAACACCGTTTGTCATGTCATCAACCGCCTCTACCTACACAAGAAGTTGAAGAAAACTTCATATGAGCTTCTAACTGGTAACAAGTCTAAGGTGTCTTACTTTAGAGTATTTAGGTGCAAGTGTTTCATACTTAACAAGAAACCTAAAACCTCTAAGTTTACACCTAAAGTTGATGAAGGTTTTCTTCTTGGTTATAGATCAAATAAACATGCCTACCGTGTCTTCAACAAAACCTCCGGGAGAGTTGAGAGATTGCGGTGAACATGACATTTGATGAATCTAATGCCTCTCAAGTGGAGCAAGTTGATTCAAGTGTTATAGGAAAGGATGATCCACCATGTGAAGCAATTAAGCAATTATCTATTGGTGATATTAGACCACAAGAAGATAAAGTCACTGAAGTGGTGGTTTCTCAAGTTGTTGTTGCACCTATTTCGGTTGGCGTGCACGATGCTACAACTTTGCAACAAACACCTTTCTTTGCCAACTCCTGCACTGCAGCGATTACTCGCACTTGAGGCGGTAGTGCCACTTTCCTACATGATCTGCGGCGGCTGATTCGACTCTAGCTTGTGGACAAAACCTACAACCCATATTTGAGCAAGATGATGATGAAGATCCGGGAAGATGAACAAGAGGCCATTGAGCATCCAAGGCTAAGGCAAACAATACAAGAGGATTATCCACATTGATAACATCCTTGGGAGTCTTTGAAAGGGGTAACAACTCACTCATATTTAGCAAACTTTTTATCAATATTACTAATTTATTTCCTCTTTGGAGCCTCTTAAGGTAGAACAAGCACTTGAAGACTCGGATTGGGTGATGGCCATGCAAGAAGAGCTCAACAACTTTGAAAGAAACCAAGTGTGGACTTTGGTGGAGCGATCCAATACCAATGTCATTGGCACCAAGTGGGTCTTTAAGTAACAAACAAGATGAGAATGGAGTGGTGACAAGGAACAAGACAAGGTTGGTTGCTCAAGGTTTTACTCAAGTAGAGGGCTTAGACTTTGAAGAAACATATGCCCGCCGGTGGCAAGACTTGAAGCAATTAAAATGCTTCTAGCCTATACAGCTCATCATGACTTCAAGCAATATCAAATGGATGTGAAGAGTGCATTTCTCAAGCGGCCCTATTTAAGAACTTGTCTATGTTGAGCAATCACCGGACTTTGAAGATCACAAGTTTTCCAACCATGTCTACAAACTCCAAAAGGCGCACTATGGGCTTAAGCAAGCACCAAGAGCATGGTATGAATGCCTTAAGGAATTCTTGCTTAAATAAGGCTTTAAAATAGGCAAAGCCGATCCTACCCTTTTCAATCACAAAGTTGGCAAAGATATATTTGTGTGCCAAATATATATCGATGGCATAATATTTGGTAGTACTAATCATTCTTTTTGTGAGAAATTTAGTAGGATCGTAACCAAGATATTTGAGATGTCCATGATGGGTGAATTGAAGTTCTTCCTTGGATTTTAAATCAAACAAGTGAAGGATGTAACTTTTATTAGCCAAACGAAGTACACCCATGATATGCACAAGAAGTTTGACATGATGAATGCCAAGCCTATTAAAACTTCTATGCCAACCAATGGACATCTAGATCTCAAAGATGAAGGAAAAGCCCACTACTAAGGTATATCGCTCCATGATCGGCTCTCTACTTTATTTATGTGCATCTAAGCCCGATATTATGCTTGAGTGTGTGCATATGCTAATTTTTAAGCTAACTTGAAAGAGTGTCACTTAGTGGCCGTTAAGATAATCTTGAGATATTTAGTACACACTTCTAACCTTGGATTGTGGTATCCTAAGGCTCTAGATTTGATCTACTTGGGTATTCAAATTATGATTACGCGGTTGCAAAGTAGATCAAAAAGCACTTGAGGATATGTCAATTCCTTGGATAGTTCTAGTGTCGTGGAGTTCTAAAAAGCAAAATTATGTAGCCCTTTCCATAAATTGGTATAGTATGTTGTAGCCGATGCATGTTGTGCTCAACTACTTTGGATGAGGCAAACCCTTCAAGATTTTAGATGTCACTTCACTAAAATCCCACTCTTGTGTGACAATGAAAGTGTCATAAAGTTAGCCAATAATCCCGTAAACTACTCAAGAACTAAGTACATAGACATCCGACATTATTTCTTGAGAGACCACGAAGCCAAAGGAGATATCGAAATTAAATCATGTGAGCACGAAAAGCAACTAGCCAATATCTTCACTAAGCCTCTTGATGAGTCAAGGTTTTGTACTTTGCGTAGTGAGCTAAATATACTTGATTCTCGTAACATGGTTGGAACTATAGCACACCTTGATTGATGAACTAGTGTGGATAGAAAAAATGAATTGCAAAAGTTTAAATATTGTGCTTAAAATGTTTATCATAAGAAATAAATAAGTGTATTATGATCATTGTTTGTATTGATTATTTGTTGCTAATCATAGTGTGCTTGAGATATGTGTACATATCCTATATATATAGAGGTATTTAGTTAGTAGCTAAATTTGCGATCTTTGGAGTCCGAGCAGGTCTTTGCGTGTGGCAACAAGCTTGATGCCGCTTTTGAATTCAATAGAATTGGCCAAAAATAGCGATTCTTGTGGAGGCCGTCTTTACCTCTCTACTTCACACCTGGCCCTAGGGTAACTTCCCTCTCCCTTATTCACATGACCACCGCCACCTCTTCTTTCACCTGCGCTTGCGCATTGACCTTGACCATCATCTCTACGTCCAGTATACACGCATGCGCCTCTGCAGCACTACTGAAGTGGCTGCTTTGGTGCTCTTCCTCATCATCACTAGTAGTAGCCGAAGTTCATGGATTGAGCCATTCTCTTCCTTTCCTCCTCAATCCGCGTAAATCAAGGTAAAACCCTAACCTAGTCTCGATCTATGCCATGGAGCTCTATCTTTGTTGAATGATGGTTTCTATTGACTGCATGATTAGGGTAGAAACTAGTTTGATGAATGAATTGAATCAAAACAAAGAATCATTGGTTGAGCCTCATCTGTACCCACGACAGTGCCGCATGTTGGGTGCAGCAGGGCCGCACTCAACAGAATGAATATATAAATACAGATGTTGTTCCATCGATGACTCTCTGTTTTGGTTGGATTTATGCATCAGATGTATTTCTGTCTTAAACATGTAGCTACTTTACTTACATTGTAGACAACTCTATATATTTGTTTAGGTCTACTCATTCTGAGATTGTCTAGTGGTTTAGGAGAATGGTTGAGAAATAGTCTAAATAGTTGAGAAGAAATGAATCGTGGGAGAGGTGAAGCACTAGGTGCGGCAGTGCCGCTCTTAGGGTGCGGCAATGCCGTACCCTCTGACCAGATTGGTTCAGGGTGCTTTCCTAACCCGAGATTTGAATCATCTCATCTATCCAGAGTGTTACAAGTGTTCTTCTATACCCCTTATGTACAGTTTCTTATTTGGACCTATATTTATTTGCATAGATGACCTCTGGAGGTGATGATGACCGGAGGGGGAAGAGGAAGATGACCGAGGCTCAAAATAAGTAGATGCCTCATCGTGGTCGTGGCAGGACCACAGGGGGCAGCAGCAGTGCAGCAGGCAGAGATGTTGCCAAAGACAGGGAGAGGAGAGATCAGATGATCTAGGATGAGGAGAATCTAGAGAGGGCTGGCCGCACCATTCCTCTAGGTGCTTTTCCAGATACTCCACCTCATCTTGAGGAGTTTGACAGGAGCTACATTAGAGAGTATTATAAGAATGTAGTTATGAGGCGTCCTGTTGACACACATCCTCATTCCGTGCTCAATTATGTGGGAAAGCTAAAGATGGTGGAAGATGCACGGTAAAACAATCCCTATGAGCAGCCAAAGGATTTGAAGATTGACTATAGGTTTTAGAATGAGTTTCATTTCAACTTCTATGCATCTGTGAACTTCAACTCCAAGAAATTCAAGGTTGTCAAGATACAGTATGTTGATTAGGCGGAGATGAAGGGAAATAATGAGCCTGAGTTCAATAAGGTGATCAAGGCTTGTGAGTTGTTTGACCTCACTGATATTATGAGCTTCAGATATAATTGGAATGAAGAAGTGCTAGCCCAGTTTCATGCCACTTTCTTCTATAGCATCTACACTGATGAGATTCACTGGATGACTGAGGGACGGCATTATAGAGTTGATTTTATGACTTTCAACTGGATCCTTGGTTTTGGAGAGGAGGAGGCGGGGTTTCACTTACATTCATGATGAGGCTAGAGGACTGAGATCCATGATATTGCCTATCGTGGATTGATAAGAGAAGTCACAGATGATGAGAATGTCGATTGGCACGAAGAGCTATTATTATATTCTAAACAATTTGATCGGACACACTATCAATTCCAAGGATGGAGCAGACTTGATCTTAATGGATATGTGAGGAATATGCTTGCTAGATTTGCTCTTAGAGGTGACAGATTTAATGTCCCCGCTTCATGTGACGTGGTGAGGCACGCCATGGAGGATGGGAGAAAGGGATACCCTATGCCCCTATCTCATGTTTATGATTGAGAGGGTCGCTGCTACAGATTTGAAAAGATGGTCTTCATACCGTCTACAAGATTGAAGAAGACCTTGAGGAAGCCGAGATGCTAGCAGGCGGGTGAGGCGCTCTCCATCGAGTTTGGACGTGCCTGAGTCGTCCCGCTCTAGGCCTCGTAAGGAAAAAGAAGATAGAAGTTTGGGAAGTGGATTAAGGCTATTTTCACCACATGCACCTATGCAACAAGGACCGCATATTGGAGAACCGTGAAGCTAATCGGGAGGCTAGAGGCGTGCGGGGCTGCCACCTCTTTCTCTAGTTCGATCACTGCCGAGGTTTGATGACCTCCCTAGCCTTTACAGAGCAGATTCGAGAGGATGAGGAGGAGGAGTAGGAGCAGGGAGCAGCTAGGCTTGATCCTCACATGAATTTTAGGTCCACCTTGTAGTCCATGAGGAGGCACCCAGGCGTGAGCGTCACACTTCGACCACTCATCGCCAAGGGAAGGCGATGGTGTCTTCCTCCTCCTCCTCCTCCTCCAACGATGATGATGATGGTGGAGGGGAGGACATTGCAGTGCTAGTGGAGCTGCTGATGGAGATGATATCGATTAGGACACCATCCAAGAGGATGAGGAGTGGTGTTGGTCTTTCTTCTTTTTTTCTCTTTTTGGTGCTTTATGTCAAGGGGAGAAAATTAGAGAGGTCAACAACTTTTGACGCCATAGAGAGGAGGTTCTTTGCAACTAAGTTATGTTTGTATCCGTTTGGGAGTAGTCTTCGTTGGGTGAGAGATTGAGAGTCCATTAGAAACTCTGTTATATAATAATGCTACTAAATACTTTATATATGTGTAGGATATGGATATATATTAATCTATGCTGTCGCTTGTGATACAATTGTGCTAGATGTATATCTTTATATGTTTCACATGATGTGTGGTATCACATGCTAGTGTACTCACCCCTCATCTTAAAGTTAAGTCTCCTGACTTGAGAAAGCGAGGAAGGGTTAGAAAGCCCTAAGCCTTAGTGGCTAACCTCAACAACGTGGAGGTAGGCAAGCCTTGGTGGCCAGTGTTCGAACCACGGGATAAATCATTTGTATCCTTGTGCTTGATTTACATTACTTGTATTTCATATTATTGGTTGAGGTGATTTTTAGGTTTCTAGTCGATCTACTTGTGTGCAGTGTTCCTACAACTCTTAGCTCTTGATACGTGACTATCATACCTGCGGTGAGGGTGAGAAATTATTTCACCTGATTTTGAACTGCGTGACTCGAAGTTGTCTGCGAAGTCTTTGCCCAGTCTCTTGCATTGATTGCAGTCCGCGGTGCATCCAATCCGGCTGCCAACGCCTCTAGAAACAGCGATGCAGCGTAGTGAATTTAATAAATGTTTGAGTATTTATTTTGGCAGATCCATTCATCCTCCTATAGACCAACCGAGATCCTACAAACTTACAGAGACCAGGTGTGAGCTGCGTCGAACGCCTTCTAGCGTCTCCCTTTTATTTTAATTCTTTTGGTGTGTTTACATTTTACAAATTGAAGTCTTCATACCTTCAGACCATTTTACGCGTAGGATGGCACGCCTAAACTCATTTCCCAACAACCAGCATTTTTATTGATCTTTCACTTGGTACCCGTCAGGTGAAGGTTGATCAATAGCATAATGACAGTTCACTTTGTTGCGAGACAGCAATAATGTTGTGGCAACAA